>JBBPMD010000356.1:0-27705 GCA_038090095.1 Zangia roseola
GTTTTGTTTTGTTTTGTTTGGTCAGAGTTGGTTGATTTGATTTGATTGTTTGGTCATGTTTGGGTTATTTGGGTTATTTGGGTTATTTGGTCATGTTTGGTTTGGTGTAGTTAGTTTATTTGGTCATATTTGGTTTGGTTAGTTTATTTGGTCAGGTTTGGTTTGTTTTGTCAGGTTTGGTGTGATTGGTTTATTTGGTCAAATTTGATTTGGTTGGCTTGTTTGGTCAGGTTTGGTGTGGTTGATTGATTTGGTCAAATTTGGTTTGGTTGGTAGGTTTGGTCAGGTTTGGTTGGTTTGGTTGGTTTGGTCAAGTTTGGTATGGTTGGTTTGTTTGGTCAGGTTTAGTTTGTTTGGCAAGGGTCAGTGAAACAAGCCAAATCGTCCGGCGCATTAGGAGTGAGGTGCGTGTTGATAGAGCTCGTAGGTCAAGACGCGTAGCGGCTTGTTACGGGTTTGTCGGGCAAAGCCCACCATAGTCAAGTATCGAGGAAGACACGAGTAGCGATTGCTAAGTCTCGGGCAAGCAATGTGAGGGATGACTTCTGAGATTAAAAGAACTGAGGACTTAAGGTCCACAGTGAACTACTTATATACTATACAGGATGGCTGTGCTAGGGTAGAGGGTAGCTAAGTAAAGTAAGTGCACAGTCATACAATAATACGTAAGTGTCCGAGGTATCGGCACATGAGGATACCATGAGGTGATCCATGAGGTAGCGATGAGGCGGTGGTTAGAATGGAAGAGAAGGTAATGCCTCATGCGTAACGTGTGGTCAGATCTCTGTCACGATAGAAATGGAAGATGAGATCGGGAGATGCATCGGGAGATCTGGCATGGTACGATGTAATCGTAACAGTCAGTCTGTTTGATTGGGTCTGATCCAATACCCCACCAATTCCTGATATTTCTTCAGTATCTCCTAGCATCTCCCAGTATCCTCCAGAACTCTCCCAGCATTCTCCAGACTCTCCAGACTATCATGGTCTTTTGAGCCTGGAGCCTTAAATATGCAAAAAGGCTGGTTTGCTGATGTTCTCTTTCCAACTTTATGTGTCTGGTCCATCTTCTCAATGGCAACTATGTTGATGGGTAGGTGTCTTGAAGTTCCTACTGGGTACTGTACTATTTCTTTCAATTTGTCTGTCATGTGTCACACCAATTTATTTTTTCTTGATTTTTCAGATTTTTTGAGATTTCTGAGAAAGTCACATGATGACAAATCGATTGAAATGATACAGTACTGTCAAAGTCTGATGTGGATATGGTCAATTCATTATTCATTCTGCTGCACAGTCTTGATTGTCTCTTGAACCATGATCTTTGTTTGTTTATCTAGGTTCTCCAATATCCCGGGTTCAAACCATAGTCATAGAAAGCAAACTGGTACTGTACCTACTAGTACACTGAATCCTTCAAACGAGTTTCATCTCGCACGTCATCTTGTTTTCATGGTTTCACTCGAAGGCGTCTCAAAATTTGAACAAGTATCCTCATCGACCTGCGGCCATGTTGATACGTGAGCGACGCGCATTGGTGCTAGATTCCGGATACACATCCTCGGCAACCAAAATCAAGATCTTCGGACCAGATGGCTACTGCCATGACACTTGTGTCGCAAATGCGCAAGTAATATCATGTTCTGTTCAGATGGTTGGCGTTTGTTACTGTATGCCACTGTGCCCTGCTAAACATCATAGGTCCATTTCCGCCTGTTACCACGATGTCTATCGGCTTACGACTCGCGAAGGGTTTCAAGCAGAACCTAGGCGCAACTCGCACGTATGTTCGAGATTGCTTCTCACGTACTTCCACGACCATGCGATCATGTCAAGACGTAGCGACGCGGCAGCCTTTGACCGAACGGCAATGTACTCTGGCACCGGTCCCACCACGATGGTCGTTTAGACATTCAGAACGTGGCCCCGTCGCCTGACGACCTCGCAAAGTTGCTGGGAACTCGGTGAATGCCGACGTTGCCATGGTACTGGGCCGATCGTCCCTTCCAACGCACCCATGTTCAATCACCAGTGGTGACCTACTGCGGTCAGACTAGCACTGTCGCTGTCCGTGAGTTTCCGACCAGCTGACGCGAAAAAGCGTGTCCTTGCGCCCATAACGCCACAGTTACGGGTATCCCCTTTCGTTTGAATGTGAGCATGACAAGGTTCAATAACGACTATTCTAATGGACCTCACCACAGCCCTGCATGCCAGATAGGAACGAAGAAATGAAATTGGCTTTATCAACAAGGCATTGCCCCGGCTGGTGGGTACACCGTGTGCTATTCCGGATACATTCACTCGTACTGTCAACGGTAACTCAAAAAACGACGAGGACGGAAGACACGTCGGTCAACATGGTCTCTGCTCAGCCCTGTCATGGCACGCGCCGGTAACCTTTGACAACGGCGATAAGGACGAGTGTGAAAAAGCTTATTCGTTTAGATGGCCCCACGGAATGATTCCAGACGTGACTTCAAGGTTTGGACCCAATACTACCGAGACAATCGCAGGCGAAAGGGTGAGTCAGGATCATATATGGGCCCTGCACGATCCGTTTGTACTCGGGCAGATGAACAGGTGACAGCTCGAGAGTCGCAAGACTGTGACACTCGACTGTTTGGATGTGTCGTCATCAACAACCATTGTCGCATGCGACTCGAGTCGTTTCAAACCGGACGTATCGTTGGCGTATTACTATAGTGCTGAGCGAGCGCGTTACGTCCGTCGCCCAACGTGCATTGCCACCGCATCACGTTACTGCGTTACGTATGAACAAGTCGCGCGTGCGGAGACACGAAATCACCGATCATTATGATCCGAGTCGGATGGTCCATGCAACTTATGATCATATCCGGATCAATTTTCTTGCGAAAAGGAAACGCCGCTAGGTGCATGATCCGTAAATTGCAAAATAGATGTGTATGGGCAGTCCGATTACTTGATCGTAATGACGAAAGCGCCAGGTCCGAAACGTCTGGAACACAGTACGATAAGAGAACATAAAAACTAAAGCTATGATAATTCGACAACATAAAGAAGAAAAAGGGCATCCAAATCTCGGACAGAAGGGGTCAATCCATAACCCACCATTTGACGGCTTGACATGCTCCGATCTCGGGATGCAACAACACCACGGAAAGCCAGTATTGAAGCTGTCGCCGTCGATGGTCCAGAAACACCGGTCTGTAGCGTGAAAGGGGCGATTTGGGGGGTAAGGGGGGAACAAAATGCTGTAGCTGGGACTGGCAGAGAAAAGCCGTCAGTCGACATCGTTGCCGAGTGACGTGAAAGGACCTACGGGTAGACTGTGTTTAAGTGCTTGATAGAGTTCGACAAAGGCACTGTATCGCTTATGAGCATGGATCGTTGTGCTCTATAGAACAAAAGGGTTGAGAGTGTAACTTGAAAGTGGAGCTGACCGACCTCTTTCGTTCGTATGACGCAATCGTACACTGCGATAATCAGTCGCAAAAAGCACGTATCCACAACGACAACGACATACCGACATATGCGCCGCCTAGTTGATCACCGACGTGCGTCCATCCACTGATCTGAACGCCCCTCGCAAATGCACTGCTCTCACCCAAACTGTCGCCAAGCCAGATGTCGCGCGAGAACACGGAAGGTGGTCCTTGCGAGAAATGGATCGATGGGTGGGACCCACCGTCATCAGGTTCCTGCAAAGGTCCAAGGTCCAAGGGCGTCAATGAAGCTCAGGTCCAGGGGACATACATCGCATAGCTGGTCGTAAAAGCGAGATTCCTCCTCGACGTCGATCTTGTCTGGGATGATGACCAACAAACCCGTTGCGTTGCGAAAGGGGTGAGTTGTCGAGGAAGGAGGCATGGTTGTGACAAAGAGACATGGGCTCGATACAAATAAGTGGCTGTGTTACAACAAATCATGTACACCTAGTTCGTCGTGACACTAGACTCTGTCTCAGATACCGCCTTAATCATGGCACCACCGATTTTGTTCGCCTCCTCGAACCTTGGCTCAAAGAATGCAGCCGTCCGCAAAAACCTGTCCTTGTACAACTCAAAGCTGCCAAATGCGATGCATTGGCTCCACCCTCGCGCCGCAACCACAAACTCCAAATCGTCAGAGCGATGCGACACGTCATGAATTGCAGCATGCAACGCCGCGTCTAAGCGTTGCACTGAACGGAAAAGGTACTCTGCGACGCCGATCCACAGCCGGAACACTGGCGTCGCCGCAAGCGCGAGGTGATCGAATGGTTGGATCGATGAACGTGCCCAACAGTCTACCATGGCGAGCAGCGAGAGATGGGAGTTGCAGGGCGGGGATTGACCGCGCTTGGGGCTTCCACTGATTGTGAACTGGTCGAGGAGGTCCTCGGTAAGGAAGACGGTCGTCTTTCCACCTTCCTCGTCTTCCTTGAGACCAAAGACTTTTTCGCGAGCGGCGTAAATGCGCTGTCGGAGGGTGTCATGATCTCCGACGAGCATGAGTTTGAACAACTCGGTGGCACTGGAGGCGTATGTATCGATTTGGACTCTGGCCGAGGGGTTAAGGATGGCAAGACCCGCGTAGACATGCCATTTGTTAGCGTATATCCGAAGCATGATGTTCACCTTGGCGGTCTCGATACCTCCGACGTAGTGACCTTGTTCCCAGGGATACGAACGTCTGGCAGCCCACGCTGTGCCCATGCTGCTCGGCGTGGGAGATGAGCACATGGAGGTTGCGAGGAAAGGAGGAAACGGACGTTAGGAATGCAGCGTGAGTGACTGCCTGAACATTGGCGGTAACGATATCGTGTTCTTCGTAAGTGAGATAAACGTAGCGCGACTTGAAGCATCTAAAGATATTCTCCACGAGGCGGACAGATGAATTTGGGGCACGGGACTGCATGATGACCTGAACGGGAATAAATGTATCGTGGGTATGAGTCATAGGCACGGGCGGCACGGTAACCACGTACGAATGGCTGACCAACCGGAGAAACGGTCGGGCCGTGGAGGGAGTGTATGGAAACGATGTGAACATCTGCAGGAAGATGTTCCTCAAAGGCGACTTTTTCGGGAGCCTTGACGGAGGTCTGTCCAGAGACGACGGCACCGACTTTCGTTGCTAGAAGGGGTAGTGAGCGACGAGCAAAGGTTGCACGATGAACCGAACTGGTGCATACATGGACCATACTGCTGTACCACGCGACTGATGTACTCGGCTTCCACGGAGTACATAATAAAGTCCGAGATCCGGGAGACAGAGTGGCCATCTTTGTGGACGGTGATGCCGGGGACGTCTAGGAGAGGACGGTGAGAACGGAACAAGACGGGTGGGAAGTGGAAGACCTTTGTACGAGTGTTTCAAGGACTCGTATTTTTCGGGTAAATCACAGACGCTGATCCTGTGGGATGGATGGATGAGCTATTCAAAGGCTATGGGAAGGAACCGACTTTTTCCAGCCGGCGTCGGATAGATGCTTGGCGTACATGGCGCCCATTGCGCCCATGCCGATGAGACCAATGGTGGGTTGCTGGTCGACGGGATGGATTGGAGAGACATCAAGAGGAAAGGACATTGTTGGTAGAGATATGGAGGAAGTGAGGAGGTCGGCTACTAGTAGTACTTAAATACGGGGCTTATTACACTGGCGCCATCAGATTAGCAGTGTGTTTGACAAAGTTAACGTCCATAAGAACGCGGCGAAGCGAGCAAGTACTGAATATTTCAAATTAGGAGATGGCAACGCTGGACTATAGTGTGCTGTGAATAATAATATTATGTATGAATGTTCCTCCTCGCTCTCTCTCTCTATTCAGGCTAGGCTAGTCAGACTTCCAATTGTTCGCGTCATCTTTCCCTCGTCTTTACGCATCCTTACTCACACTAGCTCTCTTCTCAGTGTACCATGGACCAACCCAAACACAAGTCGCGCGCATTTCTCCAGCGTTGTGCCTATGACCTCAGTCTTTCCTCCCAGTCACTTCATCACGACGATCTGCCTGCTCCATCAGCCCCCTCCCACGCAACCAGTGCCCACTCCACGCCCATGACTTCTCCTTCTATCGCGCACAGCAGTCTCGTTCAGGGCTCCCTTTCATCCGCGACATCCGAGTCGTGCCCCAGCACAGATTCACAATATCGATCCGAGTTTGGTTTTTTGACTCGTGGATCCGCCGCCCATTCTCCCATTCGTGGATCAGCTTCCTCTCGTTCTTCCCATCCCGTTTCGCCGCGATCCCGCTCCACCACAGATTCGGACATACAGGCGTCAGGGTCACCGTGGCCGCGCAAATGTGCTTCCAATCGACCCTCGGCTACATCCTATCCCCCATCTGTCCCCAGCACTCCCACTGCTGCCGACCATGCTCCGACCGAAGGTCATGCGCGAACTCCCTCACGACTCGCAGTCAGTATCAAAAACCTGCTCTCCAGGCCTGTCATCCCTTCGCCCTCTCGCTTCTCCTTCAATTCAGCCACCACAACACCTTCTGATAGCGGTGCATCTTCCCCTTCCCATCATGTTACCGCCAGTGGCGGCAAGTGGTCCATAACGCCACGGAAGTCACGTCCGCCCGATCTGGATATATCGGTTAGCGCAGGCGTTGCCATGCCGAGCCCCACCCACTCTTCCAATCTGCAGGTAGATGTGCATCGTCGCTATGCTAGCGAAACGGTCGCCAAAATCTATAATGCCGGCGGTCTTCCAATCAGCCAAGAGAGTTTCGATATCCAGAACGAATCGCCCCCCCTGGTTCGCGGAAGGGAACACAAGCCCAGAAACGTCCTGAGACGCCGTCCGAGTGGTTCTGCCAAGCTCTTACAACGCCGCGAGCGAGGGATGAATATCCTTACACGTCCCCCCGAAAGCGATCTTCGTCTGCCACCCAAAGAAGGTACATCGCAGTCTGGCCCTGTACCTCCTCCGCTGACCCCAGCCGGTGCTGTGGCGGAGGCCTATAAACAACAGGAGCTCCATCGCGACGACATTCCCAGCCCTCTCAAGCTGTCCATCGACGACCGAATGAGCGACAGAGCACCCCGCGACAGTGGACACGATCAAGATCACCTGGAACATTCGCCAACGCCTTATTACACCGTTTTCGGAACGTTCTCAGGACGTCGTATGCGGGCGGGGGGTCCCGACGATCGCTGGAGCAGATTTGAAGCGCACCCACTCGCCTGGAGTGCGCCGCAGGACACATCTGCAGACCAGGCATCTGCGTCTGACTCGGGAGCTCGCAGCCTCACACGCAAGGTTTCGAATAGGTGGCGCAAAGTCAAGGAAGAATCGCCTGCACGTAGCAGGGGACATTCGAAAGGACGGAATAGCCTGCAGGAGCTGTGGGGAGGAGAAAAAGCGAGCACGCGGGCAACGGGACGGTCCATGGATGGCATCTCGAATGCGGGGGATGGTCCATGGGTAAGTCCAAACGCAAGTCATGCACGATCAGGGCCAGAGAAGGGAGGCGGAAATGAGGGCGGAAAGTTTTGGCGGTTAGTGCGGCGGATCAGTACTGGGGGTCTTCGGGACGGGTATCAGTCTGACAAGGTCGTGCCTCCCGTACCTGCTATTCCAAAGGAGCTTTTGAAGAAGGTGGATCAAGGCGGAAGCCACAACGAATCCCTATCGGTGTTACCCTCAAAGCCGTCATCAGATTCGCATGACAAGGATCATACCGAAATATTCACGGCACCGAAGAACACCGCTGACGCTCGACCCAGCGTAGCGACATCCTCTTCGTCGCCCAACTCGTCCGACGTCGCTTCCATGCGATTCTTCCACAAGACTCTGTCGGCGCGTTCTTCCGTGTCCTCTTACGGCGAAGCTGTTGTGCGATCTCGCACATCAGAGGTCTCCGTCGATCAACACATCATCGCACCGCTTGAGCAGCTACGTTTAGGTGACGACCACGCCAAGCGCGGTGAGGCATGTACGACATCGATGCCACCACGATCCCCCCGCCGGTCGGTGTCTGTCCCTACTGGTCTGAGGACTATGGAGGACGGCGAGAGCGAACTAGCGCCGTTGCCGTCGCCACGGCGCCTGACATGTTCTGGGGATTCGCCTTCGCCTGCGCCTTCGAGACCATCCTCTACCTCCGCATCTGGCTCTGGGAGTGCCCGTGCGTCTTGTCAGAGTCAAGGGCTCGGCCCTGTACGGTCACGAATGGAGGATGGGACCGTGTCGTTGTCGCCGCCCCCACGAACTCAAAGAAGTACAAAGCGAGGTGGGGGTGAGAGTGTGGCAAACTTACCTTCGCATTCGATGTTCGTGAAACAAGTGGGGGGAGGTATACGGCAGATTGACCGAATGCCAAGTGCGCGGAGCGACATGACCGCGCGAGTGGAATCCCCTGAACCCAAGCGATCACGAGGTCAAGACGCATCCCCACAAACACGGGCGCAGCTTACGTTCCGGGAACTCGACGCTCCTCGCCCACCGCCGTTGAGCGAGCGGGAAAAGGCAGACATTTGGGATGATCTGTTGGCACGCAGTGACCAGGCGGGTGGGACGTTGCATATCAACGGTGCAGCAGAGCTCATGTCGGATAGCATGCGGTTCTCGATGCACTCCGAAATATGAAGTGTTCCTACTTGGCCAGCGCTGGAACTTCCTTTCCTTCTTTTGATCTGGTACCCCACCCCACCTCTCCCCCGCTCTCCCCTCTGACGTACAATTAGTGGCGCTCATGGATTACCTGGCGATCGTTTTCCATACTGTGATTCTGCACATCTTAGCCATCTCACGCACGGCCGGAGAGCTGTATCTATAGCGACACCCTCCCCCATTTTCCTCCAAAAATGCCGATGGTTTCCCTTTTGATTCCTGTTCTGCTATCGCTATAATACGTTGCATCTAGAGCACTCTAGAACGAGGGCTGTCTAATCATTTCTACCTATTTTCATTCATTTCTCTCTCTCCCCATGTTGGTTGTCTCTCTTTTATGGGGTTGAGACCACGATGTGCAACATGTTTCATACAATGTTGGCAAGATACGACTGTGCTCGGATATACAGATATGGTAGTAATTTATGACCAGTGCTGTATGTACGTGTTTGAGCGACGTGACAAGTTGCCTAATATGTAGTCCCACGGCCCGGCCAAAAGAGACAACAAGAGAGAGCAATACCATTCAAGTCGTCAAGGCGTCCTCGCACCACGAAGACGACGATAATCTACCTTCCATACCAACCTTTTTCATTTACCACCCTCACTATTCCATTGGCATCCTTCCCCTGGGCCAATCACCATAGACATTCATTGACAACCACAGGTGACCGTTCTGTTCATCATGGCGACTGCCGACGCGTTCTCGACGTCGACGACGATGGCGGGGTTCTTGGGCGTCGTCGCAGGTATAGGCGCCGTCTGTGCGTATGGGTATACCCAACGAGACCAGTTGACTCGACAGTTGTTTGGGGGTATTTCGGCGGAACGTGTTCATACCCGTGTGGTGGACGAGGATGGACGGAGACGTGGTGTGGAGGAAGGGAAAGGTAAGAGAGGGAGGAAGAAGAGGAAGGGCAAAGGCGGGGAAGACGAAGGCAGGGTCGGGGCTGGGGGGGATGGTGATACCGGAGGTAAAGCCGATGATACGACTGTCATACCTGGCGGTTTTGACGGTACGAGCGCCGGCGCGGGTCTGGCTTCTCGAACGGCTTCTCCGACGAGTTCGGTGTTGGCCACAACCGGGACGGTGCCCATGGGAAGTGACGGCAAGACCAGGAAGCGAAAGAAGAAGAACCAGGGCAGGAGTAAGGGAAGAGATAGCGATAACGACAAGGATCTTGAGAACAAGGAGGCCGAAGGCGAAGAAGGCGAAGATAAGGAAGCGAGCTCGGAGGCGGGCAATGGATCCAAGATCGGAGAGCGCGCTGCGGCAGTTCATCGCGTGCGCTCGCGCGGCGACAGCGATACCTCGGTGTCCCTTCCTCCTTCCGTGCTGGGTTCCACGTTGGCTCCTTCCTCCCGTTTGGTAGCCGGAAAGGGGCACATCCGTGGCAGTACGACGAGGCTCGACGTCCCGTCTCAGCCTCAGATCCAAGTACGGCCTTCACTGTCGTTCGATACCGATAGCTCCTGGACGCATATCGACCATCGTCGGATCAAGGCATCCAGGTCGATGGATGGTATGGGTCTGGGAAGCATGGATACTGTGGACATGAGCAGCGATCTGGCATCCACCGCGAGCGATTCCCCTGTCGCAGAACGTGCTAATAACGTCACCGACATCCGTGGCGAACGTGAAGACATCCCGCAGCGTACGCTCGCCGAGAAACTCGTCCCAAAACCGAGCAAGACGGGCGTTGATGAGTACGTTCCCTTTCTTCGATTTTGGCTCTTTTTTGGTCCATCGTTTCCCTCGATGGGGATCCCTTCATTGGGTATCTGTGTGCAGGTGCTGATCGCGATCTGTCCCTTGTTTTTCTAGCATGCTGGAAAAGCCTGATTTCCCTACCCTTGCGCGCGTCATGCGAGTCCAGCCTCGAGCGGACGAGACTCCTGTGGCAGGTTTCTCGTGGGATGACTATGGAGACGTCGTCGAAGACAGCTTGCTCGTCCACGATGCCGATCAAGAAGACGAAGGCGAGTGGGGCATCGTCAGGAGTCGGAGCCGTACCCGTAAATTCTATTCCTTGATTTATTCCTGCATTTTTTCACCGGCACATTTAGGCCCTCAACAACAGACGATTGCGGCGACGCTATCTACATCACACGATGCAGCGGGGGCAGACACCGCGACCAAGAAGCAGAGACAGAATGCGCGCAAAAGGGAGCTTGCCAAGACCGCCAAGGCGGAAGCAGAGGCAGTGAGATTGCAAGGCCTCGCAAAGCACAAACGCGAGCTGGAGCGACTCCGGATTATTGAGCAGTCTCGACAAGGTGGGGGAAAGCAACCAAGTGGTGGTATGCAGGCCTCGGTGGATGATCGGGGCAAATTAGTTTGGGAGTAATTTTCGCTGGTCCCTCTGGAGAATTGGACGGGCGTTAGGACACTCGTAAATTATCTACTACACCGTGGGGAGGACGTAACTGCTGGCGTACTATAGCTACTACGGAACGAACGATGATCTCTGGTAATGGCAGGATGCTAGATGTCGTAAAAAAGTCGTCACAAGAAAAGCACTGTCCGTGAACGAGGTGCGAAGGTTGAGTGGGTATGAAAGAAGGGCCACGAGGTCAGAAAAAAATTCATGTCCGTTGCAAAGTGAATTGGAGACAGAAATACGTGTTGTCATAAATGCATTGTATAACCGCATGTCGTGGAGTGTGAGACCCAGACTCCTCGGGTTACTCACACACCGGTAGGTTGACAGGATCGGGTTGATGTCATCCCGGCATCGGGCGAGGAAACTTAGGGCAAAAATTAAGTTTGTCCGTTGTCAGCGCTCTGTAGAAGGATGATGCCTTGCGTCCCTGCCTTCTCTGGTATCTCGACTTGAACTGATTGAAGGGTGACCTACCCCTGGGTCTCCATATCGCCCGCGAGGCGATGGACCGCGTAAGTGGAGTGCCATGGGAGCTCCCGACGGTCCTTCCATGGCAACATCCGAGATACTTGTCGCCGCTGACGACTGTGGGTGTTCCATCGCCGCGGATGGTGGGTGGCGCATTGCGCCGTTACCAGGCCTTTCCATCCGTCTCGAAGTAGAGGCAGAAGAACTAGGCGCAGACGCTCGCCCGGCAAGTAGAGCATCTGCGCGTGGTAGTTTTTTGACTGCGCAGCATCGGTGTTGAATGGAGATGTGATGGAGGCGAGGGAGAGAGGTGATTGTCTCACTGTGGTCGGTGACTTGGATTCGGATGCCGATGCGCGACGGACGTGACTCGGCCCGCCAATCCCTCCTGACGGCGGAGGGGGCTGAGAGGAAGTGGCTGCCAGTGACAGCGTGCCTGGTGTAACCAAGTGAGGGGAATTTGATGGATACTGTGGGGGCTTAGGTACGGGGTCAGCTTGGTAGGAAGACGGTGCGACGGCGGGCGAGTATAGTACTGAACCCGTTGATCCGTGCCCAGCGTGGTACGAAATATTTTCAGGCGGTGGGGCGCCGCCGGACATATCGGGGGACATGGAGTACAAGGGCACGTTGACCGCGCCAGGCGGGGCGGGGAAAATGCGCGAGAGCATGGTTTCTAGGTGATCTAACCTCGCCTTGATTTCATCATATTCCGCCTTGCTACGAGATTTCAGTTCATCGTACTCTGCTCGGGTAACGTATTTGTCCCTGGGGCCTGACATTAGTGTTACCGCTGGAACTAAATGTCAAACTTGACATACACGGGTTCTAATGTACGCCACTGGCATTTTGACTGTTCACCGCGCCGTGTGCAGGGACCACACGGTTGTGCCCTGGAGACTGCCCCGTCAGCGGTCTCGCGACTCAAGGGACAACAGATACCGAACCTGTCACATTTGATCTTCCTTCTTTTACACTCTACAAAATCCAGTTCGTATGCGCCCACAAGAAAAAGAACGGCATCGATAGATATCACGTTAAAAAAACGATCGAGGTGGAGCACGACATCCAAAAGACGTACCATTGCAGCTGAGGGCTTGCCGTCGCCGTTTCTTTTTGGCGGGTCCCTGGTGTTCTGTTTCGCCCTCGGGCTCCGAGTCGACACCTTCGCTTCTGGGATATAGGATACTCTGAGGTGCCATCGATTGGATGGGATGAAGATCTGTAGATCCCGAAGGACCGGGGTAAGGACCGGGAGGAGGGTAACTATATGGTTGCGCTTCCTGGGCAGACAGAGAAGCTTGTGTGGCTCCTGAGGGTGGGAGATAGGGGTGGAGCTGTCGTATGGATGGAAGAGACGGCTGATATGTGGTCGCGGATGGCGGGATGGAACGCGCCTGGGGATCAGGCGCGGAGGGAGAAATCATGGGAGGCGGGTTTCGAGGATGTTTACGCCCAGGAATGGGCAAGTGCCTATCCGGGTTCATTGAGGAAAGCAATAAAACAGATTAGCAGAACGAGAGGAAAAATGCGCAGACCAAAGTGGCGGAGTGTAGTACGAACCCAAATGGCTGTCAATGATTTAAAAGGCTTGCGAGAGATTGACTGGCGATGTGGCCGCAGCCCGGATATATAAGCGAACCCGAAGTGGGTCAGATTCAATGTTAATAAAAGTCCGGATGACAGAAAGACCCGCTCGGGACTTGCAGGAGAGATGAGCCGGTGTTCTGGTGAAATGACACCTCTGATCAGAGCACGCATTCAGGTTCAAATAATAAACTTTACCTTGGAACGGAAAGTTCCAGCGAATGGACCTGCGAAGTAAGTTCTTCGGAAGAAGTATATATATATTTCGCTGGGGTAGAGGTGAGAGGTGGTCGTGCAAATGGTAAAGGCACAAACGAAATTCAGTTCCGTAAAGAGGTGTGGATTTGGCTTTTGGATCTTCGGTAAGATGACTCCGTCTATCTCCGGAAGGAACACTGAGGCCCATCTGTTGTTTTCCTGTTAGCGTGTTGGGGAACACTAGTTGATATAGTACGGCTCTTACATGTGGTAATAGTTGAATTCACTTACCTGACCTGCCTCTTTCGGCCCTTGTCCTCCTTTACGCCCGTCCTGTGCGCACCGGTGACCACACCTTCGACGATACTGTGGCACTTTTTTTTATCTTCTCCCGTCCTTGAACAAATTCTTACTTTCCTCGCAACGATCAGTCTTTTCATATCCGAACACCCGCCATGAGCGGATAGCAGTGCGGTGCGCTGCTACATCCGGATCATGGACTTATATTGTATGAGACTTACTTCATCCAGACCCACTACCGAGTCCTATGATAGATACATGTAATCCAATGTTTGCCCCCTGCCGCATCTTCGCTTCCATCTCTGCCCTGGCCTTGCGGCCCACTTCCGTTTCGTCCATTTAGTCTGCCCTTTGAGCACATGACACGTAGCAGGCCATCATATCAGCAGGCGCATCCAACATGAGGTGTTAGAGATCTTTGATCATCATATTCCTCCATGGAATATTATTTCTATATAAGACTTTTGCGCCATGGCGCCAGTTGCCGGCCATTCAGTTGGTTTATAAGTTTGGTAACCATAGGCACAACCCAGAGGCGCTGTGATAATATCCGACCCATGCTGGCCACGCTTTCTTCTACTTGCCTCTTCTGATATCATTATATCGACCACCTGCCCTGATATCCTGCTTCATCGATACCGCTACTTTTAGTGCTCAATTGTGTACGGTTTCTTCGGCGGCTTAGCAACTGCTGAGTATGTTAACCCCACTTATCTATCTTATGCCATCACATCCGGCAATTATCTCTCAGTGGTTACGTTCGTGGATCCTGCATGCATGCAGTGCCGGATAACGTACCACGTTCTCGAGAACCCACTCAGCAATATTTGTCGTCCGATGACGAGCCTGCTCTGGAATTATTATTATCCCGAGTCTCCTGCTAGCCGTTTCTCCGCAAAAGCCTATCAGGGTTAGTCGAAGAAGATGTCTGTAAGCGCTAACGCCTGTATTCCTTGATACCGTAATCTCCGTCTTTAAAGCGCAAAAAAGTCAAGATCCCAGGTGAAAGATAAAGAACCCGGGCGTATCGTTGCTGAGATAGGCTCCCCAAACAGAGACCGTAGATTCGCTTGCACAGGACTGGGGGAACAGCATGGATATGTCTCTGATTCTCGTACTCGCTCATCCCGAATCGCCTCCGAGTCGACCGCATTCGCTTAGGTTTTCTGAACAAGCTTCAAATTCCATCCAACAGGTTCGCGAAGCTCCGATAACGTGTTCAGGTTCGTTCAGACCTTTCTTGATTGCTCCAATTCATTAGCGACCCTGTTTGCCCATGACGCGAGAAACTTCCCCAGTTCCAAGTTCTTCTATCCCCGCTATGGAGATCAATGTAGTAGTATGCATTCGTGCTGGCACACACGATCTTCTCATTGCAATATCGCCACTCCCCTGAGCGGTATTACGCCCAACGACATGTTTGTGCTCGTCCATGGATTCGGAGGGAAAAAAATCTTGCAGTCGTGATGTGCATATAGCGGACATGCATTTCCAGCGTGCATCAACGTTCAATTTTCAGCATCTTTTGCTGTGCGGTTAATTGTATTCTTATCTCCTTTCCGCAGCACGTTTCTGATCGCATCACGATGGATCTGGACAAGCGACGTTTGATATCACCAGTTATGCCAGTTATACGGCTTGTCCGACCCGACCGGGTGACGCAATGAACTAACTTGACTGATCGCGATCAGTCGTGCAAATTTTCACGCGGGAAAAAGGTGGACACCGGGCGATACGTTGCGATTACATACTTCAACCCACTGAACAACCGGGAGCAGCTGCTGTATTTCCAGCAGGCCCGGCAGAAAACCTGTTGTTTCCCAAACAATGGCGCAGGTCCACTTTCATTTTCATGTCCACAAAGTTCAAGATCAAGCATGTCACCGTCATTATGTATCACGTCATTCATATGACTACTGAGGGTCAGCTGAGCGTTTGTATAGCGGACACATGTCACATAGTTAATAAAACTGCGTAGTTGATTCAAGCCCGCGCCAAGCCCGATGAGAATAGGGTGCATGGGGAATGATCAGTGGTGTAATTCAAACCCTTCAGGACCTGCGGACAGAAACGCGCATACGGTCGTCAAATGAGCGTAGGTTACATCCTGTTTAGCTTGCATTCGAGCTTGCAGTGCGATTGTTACTCGAGAAAATGAGATTGAAAGAGCCAGATTATTAATCCCTCCCACCGGCTGTAGGACTGCCGACAATGCCTTGCTTTGTATGGTCATCACACACCTGTTACAAGGTATGTATAGCTCTGCACCAACGAACAATTAGACGATGGGCCGAACAGGTAGGCGCCACTTCGCTCCGTGGCCACCGCTTTCCTGTTATTAACCGGTCAACCCTCGCTACTAGGAACCCAAAAAAAATGTCAGGGCAGACATGAAATATGAATGTACTTATCATCCTGTGCCTTCGTAATCGGTCGTTCTCGGCCAACGCCATAAACCATCGCCCATATACGTTTCGTTAACCGCTTCTTGAAGTTGTCCTTATCCGATCCATGAGGATCTTTAGCACTCACTGGCATTTGACGTTTCCTCGGAAGAATTTGCGAATCGTGCCTCGCTGAAATCAGGCCACGATCACTTGGGGAGATATAGCGATTTTTGTCCGCAGCCAATCATTGCTCAGTTTTATCCGGTAAGGATTGTTCGGGGTATTGCCGTTCGGCCGTGTAGGGCCCATCCGAGGGTTTCTGATGAGTCTGCGACCGAGCGTATCACCGGTTGGGGGCTTTCAAACGTCCCTCGCACAGCATCAATAAAATTAAGTTTGCGGCGTAGTGCGAGGGGATATCCGCTCCGTCCCGGCATTCAATGATGGATAGAACGGACTCGATTTCGTCCAGAGATATACTCCGGTGCGATGTCTCCCGTCACTTGAAACGTCACTTGGGCCACGAAATCACCCCAGTGCACCAAAACAAGAGAAAGGGACCCGTGAAGGGTACGTCGCAGCAGGGGAGTCTGGATGCTCGATCTGGAAAATCCGCCGCTGCGCAGATGTTTGGGTAAAGGTCCCGTGTATTGTCTGGAAGGTTCTGAGGGTGAACAGTGGGCGACGTAACCCCCACCATGCAGGCGGTTCGCCACTTTGCAATGGTGGGCCAAATAGATATCCGATCACGTCAATACAATAGCCAGGGAATTATGAATGGGAGAATATTACCCTAGCAGGTTTGCCCCACGTTTCGAGAATTTCTCCACCGTGAAAGCAATTTTTGAAACGGGTTCAGTTCACAGTCCTTTAATTCCGGGTTCAGTTTGGATAACTTCGTTGTTGGGTGACGCCGGGTCAGGTCTGACTCCAAGTCTGGGAAGCATTGGTCTTTAAGGATGGGTCTTCAATGACCGCTTTGCGGCTTACCTACCGTTGATATGGACATGTGTATTACAGAATTGCAATCGGGCCTATAGGGAATCCGTTTAAAGAGTGCGGGTGTCTGGGAAGGAAGAATAAGAACTAAACAGGGAGAACTTTCAGGGTTCTCGCAGCCATTTGATAGGATATTGCGCGCGAAGGGTTAATGGCGTAGTACGTAGTCCATATTTGTTTCTGAATTGGCCCGCAACGTCGATGAGTGAATATGTGACGATGAACTAAAACCAACCTCTTATCCCCAGAGACCAATGTGAATGAAGTCCGGGAAGGGTGGGGGTGACACCTTGCAGCACCCGTCCGCTCGTTAAGGGTTAACAAGGTCTCCTAGGGAATCATATTACCGCAGACCCGGGGTTTGTGGGTCTTATGCTTGGATACCCATGATACGCGCGATCCGTATAAATGACAGATCGACATATCGTACCTGAACTTGGTAGGGATTTCACCAGTGTCTCGCTCGTGTGTTTACCGTGCCTGTTATGTCGCCCCTGGTGCAGTCTCTCCAAATGAGAGAAATCAGTCACGCGTCGCGGTAAGTATATAGGCAACGCCTGCAGTACGACCTTTTTCACAGTCCCTGTTCAAGACCAGAGTAAGCCTCATGGTGCTCGTGTCAACTTGCCTAGCCAGGAGGTAGCAAAAGCATGGCAGAAAGTGAAAGAAAAATGAAGTTAAAGGTGGGCATATACTGTCTTTGACCTAATTCGGTCTGCGCGAGACGATAGAAGATCGACAACTTGCCCAACAATTTACAACGGAAAAGTGGGAAAGAAGATGCTGATCGAGATATACAAACTGACAGGTCGAATATCTTTCATTAGCATTTTCCGTGGAACGTGTCATATCGGTAATCACAGAATAGCAATATTATTCCCTCATTGTATCACAGTGCGTAACCAAGACGTACTGTAGACGTACTGGTTCAATTTCCTCTGAATAGTACTAGTACTTCGGATTCGACGAAGAGAGCACATATAGAAAGAATGTGGATCCTCTTGAGAAGGAGTTCACTTCGGGAAGGCCGCGTCTTCATAAACAGCAGGTGACTCTCCGTGGACTCGTGGAGCATTAGGGCCGCACCAAGTGTCATATTCTATATCAGAGATGAAAAGAGTCAGGTTAGAGCGTGCAAAACGGCTGTCAACTTCCGACAAGCGTGGATCCACGGATTCATCGCAAGCGAGGATGCGGATGTGGATACACTTAAAGTTACATGCTAAACGCCGTCGTTTAACAATCTTTGGAATGAAATCGGAGTGGGTCATGAGTAAGTAATTAAACGGAATTCGTTCCGTTTCAACAGCGGGGCAACACGGAAACCACTCCGGAGCGAACATGTTCCGGAATTGGGCAGCAAACAACGAACCCACTGGATGCCCCGAGTAGTGGGACTCGAACCGAAGAAAGAAATTCATGGTTCCACTCACAAAACTATTTTCTCATGCGATGGTGCGGAACTACGCACAGAGACATCACCCTGAGCACATGGCCCTAAGAACCATAACACCACCACCACGCAGTGGCGTCATATGGGTCATATGGCCCTGGATGCTTACATATCTTCACGAGAAAATTATTGATGTGATCGCGGTCGCAATAACTCACCCAATTCATTGATTACTCGGGAACTTTGATCAGCCTGTGGTGGGTACCGGGCACAGTGAACAACACGGACTCTGCAGACTTGAAGCGAGCCTGCCAACGCTGGGTCATCAAAATCTGGTTATAACCGTTTCGCACCATCAAGTTCTGAGATTGACCTCCGAGTAAGAACTTTCTTGGCACGCACGTCAATCCTAAGCACCAGACCAAGCCTCAGTAGTATACCATGATCATTTTTCATTGAATACCGACTTACTTGCTCAGGTATAACGAACATGATTTCAAAAACGGAAATGGACAAAGACGACAGATCCAACATCCAACATAGTACTCGTCCAGGGGATAGTTATTTGTATCAAGAACTGATTAGCCGCTCAATCAATTGGATGGTAAAGACAAACGGCATGCCCAGTTCCTGCGTCCCTCTCTCGATACTTGGGCATGACCATCGAGTGAATTGTCGTTCGAGGTATGTCAATTCACCATCACTGGTTCCGGATCGAGGTTGACTGTGAGGAATTTCAGTTTTGTTGACTTCCCTATTTTATACCTTTAAAACGCACCTGGTCCGTGCGCGTGAACTTTGGGTACATTTTCGCTGACAAACACTCTTTCTTTCTTCATCGAAAGTTACACCTGGCAGGTTGATATTTGGGTTTCTCCATGATCTCCTACTGGAGATTCTTGAACCGGAATGCTCAGGGAGAAGGATCCATCTTTCACCCAAGATCGCCCTGATGTCCCAAGAGGTCGGGGCGGCCCGTTTGAAAGAGACATACCCCTACTTAGGTCGCATATTCAAGTTGTAATATGTAAGGAAGGATGCAGCCGAATTCAATATTGTCAATCTTTTTTTTGTTTGCAATACAGTAATACTTACACCAAGACGTAGGCTCCAGGTTAGAGGTACATTACACAGCGGTATAGAGAGTCATGTCAATAGATTCCCATCAATGCTCACTAACGAAGACCGCAGCCATCCCCATTCCGGAACCAACACACATGCTTGTCACGAATACCCTCTCATTCCTTTGCTTAGCGATGTTCAAGCCTGTGGCGATTTGGCGTGCTCCGGCTGCGATTATAGCGGAACACATAAAAACAGGGCCAATCGTGATAAGGACGAGGACACGTACTGCAACCAAGTGGATGCCCAAAGGCAATGGCACCACCATTAATGTTCACCTTGTGGTAAGGAATTCCAATCTTCTCGATGGAGTAGATAGCTTGTGAAGCAAAGGCTTCGTTGATCTCGTAGAAGTCCACATCATCTTTGGAGAGGCCAGTTCTTTCCAAGATTTTGGGAATAGCGTAGGCGGGGCCCACACCCATGATCCGAGGTGGGACGCCGACCACTGTAGCAGCAACGTACTTGCCGATGATGGGGAGGCCAAGCCGTTTAGCAACCGAACGGCGAGCAAGGATGACCGCAGCAGCGCCGTCAGAGATCTGTGAGGCGTTTCCTGAAGCAATGGATTGAGCTGCGAGCATAGCAATCACTCAATGTCAGCCTACCAGCATGGGTGAAACCGTCCTTCTGGAAGGAAGGTTTGAGTTTCGACAGGCTCTCGGCCGTAACGCCATCCCGGATACCATCATCTGCATCCACCACAACCTCGAACGATTTCTCAGTTTTTGGGTCGATTACTGTGACTTTGAGTGGTACAATCTCGTCCTTGAACTTGCCAGCCTTTTGTGCTGCAGCTGCCTTCTGGAACGACTCCGCCGCAAACTTGTCCTGTCTTACCCTAGAGATACCAAACTCGATGGCGACATTCTCGGACGTGAGCCCCATTGGAATGAGGCAGTCTTCAGCTTCCTGATTGGAGACAACATCGGCTGACCAGCCATCGGGAAGTGATCCAGTGCCCCATCCGAACGTCATAGACTCGACACCAGCACCTAGTAGTTGACGGGCATAAGCTATGGAGCTCGCACATGCGAAGGGACTCACCGATCCCGATGTCAATCTGGCCCGCCACGATCTCGTTAGCAATTTGATTCACCGCGGTGAGGCCCGAAGAACATTGTCGGTTGACCGTATTGACTGAGGTTGTGTGTGGAATGCCGGAGTGTAGGGCAGACATTCGAGCTCCACTGGCACCGCCGCCAGGTGGAAGCACGTTACCCACAGCAACTGCCTCGATGAGGGCGGGATCAACACGTGCTCTGGTGTACGCTGCGCGGAGGACGCCAGACAGAAGTTCCTCTGGCCGTGTGTCCTTGAAACCACCCTTTCTCCCCTGCAGCGCGAACGTGAGCACGGTCGGTGATGGTTCGGGACATTTAAGCCCACCTTTGTAAGTGCAGACCGAACTGCAGAAACAATTACGACATCATTGTCGCCTTTGGCAAGTACCTTTGCCTTCGCACTGGACATGATAAATTACGAGCTGCTGAATGAAGTGGATGAAGCGGGACAGAGTAGAACACAGTTGAGCTGGCAGTGCAGTGCTTATACACCGGGTATGAAACAATCATGTGTTTTTGTGGCGGGCCGGCGGGTACATACTATGTCATCATATGTTTATTTCTACTTGCCACGTACACGAAAGTAGTACTTGTGATTGTACTCCCTGACCATATGTGTGGTCTTTTGTCGACTGCAGGTCCAAGGACCTCAAAACGACATTTTTTTTGGAGCTATAGCCCTACAGCGTCTGGTAGTGAGTTTTATGTCCTCGGTATGAGTGATGGAGAGGGGATCCCCCTCGCTGGTACCGGTGGGAGGTGGTGGTTGGGTCTAGCTACGACATGCGACGCTACCTACGGGGCCGCCAGCCACTGCGCCAGGACCCCCGGCACCGCCTGGCTGGGCTCCTCGCCCACCAAGGTCCTGGCCCGGGCCCCCCGGGCACAGTGAGCATTAGTGCTGAATGCTGAACATGTTGTCCGTTAGATGAAGGTGATTATGTCTCAGCCCAGGATGTGCTTACTGTGGAACCACACTACATTCTGAATCAGGCCGCAGGCGTTATGTGCAATGTCGGTTAAATTAACATGGCGCCGGCTGGTGTTGACAATTAATGTGATGCGACAGCCACTTCCCTTACCATTGTGGGTGTTCATTGTTTAGGATTACGAAGGAAAATCTGGAAGTCATATTCAACTGCGCCGTGCTTTTGAAGTTGATCTCATCATTACTGCTGACGGCGTTAAAGGGCAGGCGAGAGGTCTGTTTATGTTTATCCCTATTTTGTGTGTTGCATCATAGTTACATAACTGATAAGGTGGCCGTGTTCCTCCGGTTACCGAGTCACTCGTGTGGATATCATCCACTGATAGATCACGCATGTGACGCGGCGGATTCTTGACGGCTGCATAGGTAAGGTTATGAATCCTAGATGTGACGAGCAAGCTTAATCGCTTCGTAGCCTGATGCGTGCACTGACCCCAGTCTACCACCTCCAAAAGATAAACTGGCTGGAGTTGTGCTGATGAAACTTCAGATCTAACATTGTTCCATGAAAGAAAATGGAAGGCATTACCTCGATGTTCTGTCATCCCATTCAAGGTGCCTCCTTGCAGGATCGGATACATCAACAAGACAGACCGGGTTGCGTTTGGATTACGCACATAGCCGGTCCTATCCATCGATTCTTACCGCAGGTATCTGGATCGAGAACTCACGAGGTGTTGTTGTTTACATCCTTGCCATTCGGTGAGTGCGCCAGAACGGATCTCTGATACTTTGTCGGATGGGTGTCGAGGGTGCTCGATTTTGTTAGACGAAGCTCGCAGAAAGTGTATCGATCAAGGACTTATTCCTGGGACGGCTGTTTCTTTTGGGCACGGGTTATAAGATGAAGGTCAGCTTCCCGAAACATGCTGTCGACAACAAGTGTGAGCCACTCATTGAATCCCTTTGATTTTTCTAGGTGTTTCGTTCGAATATCCGACGCAGAAAAGTAAAGCTTGTCGTGCGTGAAACTACATCGTCGATCGGCGCTGACCACTAACACGGTTCTCTGGAGGTTCGAACCACCATATGCAGATCTTACCTTTCAACCGATATAGTAGATGGAACGAGGTTGCTGCAATCAGATCGGTTCGAGACAGCAAGGTCTTCCCGCACTTAGTCCACTCATTATCATTTAAACCCAAACGTTGATCCTCGATCCTCTTGTTACGCTGAACAACGGAAGTGTCTGAAACCTCGCCATACAGATCAGATTATTCATCCAACCCGTTCCAGACCTTTATTTGATGCTTTGTTCAGCGACGAACGGCTTGCCCCTGTCCCCTCATTCAAGGAAGAATATGTTAATTATCACCGCCGCACCCTTCCGAGCAGGATAATCGGAGAAAGCTATGCAACGATACTTTCCAGATACGAGAACCCTGTTTATCCGGTAGCCAGCTTACTGGGCTGCGGAGGTGGCATGTGTTATCGTATTCCCTCGCGACTCGGGATGGATGTCGGACAAGTTAAGTAAAGATACGGGGCGTGTTCCCACTTTCCACTCATTTGCGCCACAGGAAAGCACGGTCCTCGAAATACGTTGACCCTGAGTATCGTACCAGGTTCCCGTCGACATTGACCGCAACACTCAAATACGGATCCGGAAATAGGACCGATTATAGGTCGTATACCCCCATGTCCAGCATGAAACTAGGCGTTACGCGGTACGTCCGCAGGTGCCTGTTCTGTATCAGTAAGTTAGGCGTCATGTTCAAGGGCTTGGCTCCAACTTTCACGACAATCTCAGACAAACGCCTTTAACGTGATGCCCGGACCGTTAGTTTGGTACGCACAACCACATTGCACACCCTGCAGGGATTCACATCGTATCCTATAGAAATCCAGAATCCCTTTCCTTCAAGTTGCGTCCACATTGATCTCCGACCCTGTTTGAAAATATGAAGAACGTGGGTGTGACAACCACAGATTGGGAAGTCTGGAAAACGGATGTGGGTCCCGAAAATGACGTACGCGTTGGTGACGCCCTGTATACCCGTGATTTAATGTGCAGAATGATGATTCACATTCACATATGTCACAGGGTTCGCGCTGATACGCCCAAAACGTTCGGGCAATATGCCTATCAACGCCGCCTTGATTCAACTGAACGCAGCAACAAAGCCAAAAGAAACATCGATGAGGCATCGACAGAACGGAGTCAACCTGCTAATGTTTGCTCGGCCTAGAGCCTGAGGCAGCAAGCGACTCCTATGTCGTTTCGTTTCCCAAGAATTCCAGATGGGTTCCGTGCTATGCGCCCCTTTCAAGACATGTTTCAAGACACATTTAGTCGATCAAAGGAACGGAAAGGTCGGCTGAATAATGAACGGTGAACTGCATTGGTGAAGGGACAGGCATGAAGTTAGCAGTAACTTTTTTTTCCTTCTTTATTGACATCGAGCTAGAACTTTCTGTCGCCACCGCACCGTGGCACTTGACTACAGCACGAAAAAAAAAACGACACGCGTATGGGAGACCTTCTAAATCAAAAATTGTCACAAGCCTACATGGATTGTGTTATGCTCGTCTGCTCGAGCACCATCGACCAGCCTTTGCGATCGATTCGCACACCAAGAACCCAAACTTCAGACGTTTTCGACGATGGACAGACGATTGGCCTGTGAGGTGTAAGTATCGTTCTGGTCGCGGTTTGGGCGCTGACATACGTCTTGGACTGTGATCTGTATGTCTGCTGCTGGACCGGGATGAACACCACCTTTCCTTTATCTTCTCATGGTGCCTTTATCGTACGGCTAGTGCCCCAGCTGCTTGAATATTGACTTTGGGTTTAACTCGAGTTGCTGCGTCAGGGTTAGAGTCACACAATCTCTATTTCTCATACCATTCTAGGACCATATTTAGGTCGCTGCCCTTCCCGAGCCGGAGGGATAACGGCGCCCGCGATAAGGAGGTCAAAGACCAGAAAGTCGGTGTCATCCTCTTTCTTCAGAAGGGAGGCCCGGTCCCTGCCGCAGACAGCATTGAGCATGCGCGTAAAAGTGCGTCCAGAGCGTGGTCTTTTTACTATCGAGTTTCAGGTAGACCCGCACGATCAGGAACATTTCGACGAGCCCGAGGGGTTCTGTGCTTTGACCCCCCATCCACCATCTGTAAAGATTGACAAGTTGAAGAAAGGGATGCATGCTGATACGCTTACATGCTCTCGATTAGAAACACGGGAGCGCTTTGTGAATAGGTTGCGATTAGTTGCATCGCCAACGCTTGGTTTAGTCGAGGCATCCAAAGGCCTTCTAAAGACCGTTTTCGCGGAGGAGAAATAGAACGATATCATCGTCTTTCATGCGAACCTGAAGATTTGCTAGCATATTCCTGATCCATACGGTCCATACCTGTACGAATTGTCCGTGTTTCAACATTCTAGAGGCGCGGAATGCGCATTGCGCTGGAGCGACCCATATTAACAGGGCCACACCATGATCCTGAGGTGAACCAGTCTCGTCGATCGGTGAGTTTGCCATCTCATTTGATTCTATGTTCTCGATTTCACTGCGACTCGAACGGATGATCCAAGAACGATTGCATAGAGTGGAACCAAGGCCATCAAACAGTGCGTCGTACGATATGGTGGTTTACACGCCAATGCATGGGAAAGAACCAGCTGAGAATGGTGTACATCGTATCTGGCAAGCATGGCTGCCTTACCTGAGCACAAACGTGTACACAAGACACAGCAACGCCGCTGAGCGGATGGCATCCCGCAAAGATCTGCATCCGCGCGACAGGCGTGGAGAGGAGCTCGATTTGTCACAAGTGCCAGCGTGGTTGCTAGCCTCCGATGCGGTTGCAGAGGAATATTCAGTACTGATAAAACGGTGAGCGATATATCTCCGAGGACGGATATAGAATGTCCTCTTTGAGGCAGGGGATATAGCGGCCTGACAGGTGCCAGTTTCTGGCAACCGCCGAACCAGTATACTCTATCGAGGATGCGATGCGATAGCAACCGTGTGCCGTGGATGACACTTTCCTTCGCGCTTGTCGCGGAGGGGGGAAAATGTTGGTAAAATTCCGATCAGCATCCGCCAACTGTGCGACTGGAAGCGTCAACGGCACAGGAACGGCACAGTGACGATCTGAGCAATGAAATATACCTCTCCGGGAACGCCCACAGCGTCGTGTCAATGAATGCACATGCGCTTCATTATGTACATGAGACGAATTCGGTCGTAGAGCGGGAACGAACGGCGGCTGTGGGGCGTTTTGCCCATCCTTGACTCGGTTCTTTGGGTGTGTAAAAAAATTGTTGCCAATACCACTCTGTGTTGGCAACAGCCCTTCCGCAAGGGCCTGAGGGCCTTCCAGAAACGCCTCGCCATGGGCCGCGTTTTCTCCAGGAGCACGAGATCCTCTGAGCGAACTAGAGTCGCGGGTGCTTCCAAGTCAGTCCCGCCATCTTGATCGCCTCGGAGGGTGCCGCTGAAATTGAAGATCGGAAAATACATCCACGGATCAGGAAAAAAGAAAAAGAGGCCGCGATCCGGATACTCGGGCTATCACGACAGGTCCTCCCCTTTTTTTTATGTAACCTCTCAGTTTGTTTTTATGTCCGACTTCACACCTCCTGCCTTTAGTGCGGAACCGTGACAGTCGAAAGATACCACACATTCCGCAACTACTCTGACTGTGCAGCGAATGACCTGGGAGTGTCAGCGGAAATACGGCGACCCGGTACGAACAGACCGCAGGCCAGATCCAGTCTGATTAAAAAGTAGGGATGGGCAACTACTCCCGTGAAAGGTCATATGAAGAGCCTCCCGCTTTGTTTTTGCTCACCGTGGTAGTCGGAAACCAACGTTCCGTACACCCCGATCATGACCCGATACCTCATCCTCCCACACCAGCCCTCCTGGTCCTGGTCGGTTTTACTCGTGTTGATTGGCACGAGAACGCAATCCCATGGCGCTTCCTTGCAGATCCGGATCCTGGCGATTGACGGAAGTATCAACTATCATTTGCCCTAAATCCTGGGTATCACCCTAGCCCATCCACCCTTTTCTCACCTCGAATGCATGCGGCGTTCATTGAGAAGGGAGCTTGAAAAGGAGCACACTGCCATGCTCCGCGTTAGGTTCAAGAGACGTGTTCGAGATCTGGTGGCCGTAACGAGCCTGGCTATCGCTCTCGCCATCCTGTACGTCCTCGTCATGGGCGGCCGCTTCCGCGGGTCAGAATATTCCATCCCCATTTGCATTTTCGTATTGGGACCACGTCGTCCGTGTGTTGAGCGTTGGTCTCGTGCCACGCTCTGCCACTCCTTCCCCTATTCCACCCTATCAATTTCCCTTGCCTGCAGGTTAGCCTCGTGAATATGGAGATACCCGGGCCCATCGATAAGCTAGAACGTGATCTTCGGCTTCACTCGGCTCCACCACCCTTCCTCGTCCAACCCTTCTTCAGAATGGCTTGACAAACGGCGCACACCATTGGTACACAACATGCCACGCAAGGTTATGGCGTAGATAAGCGGCGGCTTCTCGATCTTCCGTCCTCGTGTCACCACCACTCCCCCTCTGCTCCCGAATGCTGGAGCTTGGGAGTTTTGAACCTGAAAACCTAGACCTGTGATGCTGACACTCCCAGTCGGTGATCACGGCTGCACTGCGGCCCGTTGATAACACGGTGCCACACACTTGAAACAAACCCAAGGCGATGCCTGAGAGCCATACGCAAAGGACGAAATCCTGTATGAAAGTCACGTTCTCCGTGCGGTGTGGTTATCACATCGGCGTTCCACAGCAAGCCACCCCGCCAACGACGGGGTAAGCCTTGTCTGGAATAGACAACGTGTGGCCCCAATATCCGTGACATGTGTAATGTTCGGTACTTATGTGGAAAATTTCAGGTATTCCTCCCCTCCTCGGCGCGCGTGGGCGTCAGGAGCAAAAAATATATATGGGATGACAATAACAATCCCGTGGTGGATGGCACGCGCCATCGATCGATGTGATTACCCCAGATCGAGCGACCTCCGCGCGCCGGCGATGGGCAGAATGAAACGATCAACGGATCGGTCTTGGAACAACAAGGCGCAGCAAGTAAAGCCCCGGTCCTTCCAAAGACAGATAAGAAGAGAGGGAGTTCTAGGTATAATTGTCTCTTTTCCGTATTCAGCCGCAATCAATGTAGCTCATATGGACATGGGATTTGCCCACCAAACGGTTTTACACCTAACGACATCATTGATAGCTGATCAAGAAATGTTGG
>JBBPMD010000357.1:0-27581 GCA_038090095.1 Zangia roseola
GGAAAGGATCATCCCAGGTAAGGAAAGAGGAGTGATATCATCGTAGTAAGAGTTGAAGGACATAGGAGAGGTTCGCCAAGATGGTTCCGGAAGTTCCGTTGGTACTTCTGTAGTTTCCGCTTCCGGAGAATCCGGATTTTCTGTAACACCTTCGCCTTCGCCTCGCCTCTCCTCAGGCTGGCCCTTCCCTCGCCTCTCCCCTTGCCTGACGACGACGACGACGACGACGACGCGATTACCGCAATTACCGTGTCGTCGTCGCCTTCGCCTCACCCTACCTGACGATGACGACGCGACAACCGCAGTTATCGCGTCACCATCGCCTTCCACCCCCTTCTCGCTGCACTTGGCAGGCAACCTGTGAGTCAACCCGTACCCGTTCCCACGGGTATGGGTACGGGTAAGCACTGGGACACCCGTGGGTTTACCCGTGCCATTCCCTAAACACATTCGGCTCGTCGCCTGTGAGGAGCCGGTGATCCTCACGCATGCAAAGGGCTGTCGAGACCCAAGTGCCTGCCAGGAGGACTGGCACAATGTATGGTGGAATGGTATGGGGCGTTTTCTACTCGATGCCAGAAATCCGCAGCCATTTAGCAATGCCATGGAACGTTTTCAGGAGATGCAGTTTGGCCGTATGGACCTAGGCTGTTGTGACCTCATGTTTCAAGTCCTTGAGCGCGGGATAGCTTTTCGACGTGCTGATCTATTCATCACTGAGATTTGCAACGGACTTGTAAAAGATTTCCTATTCACGGACGTAGCATGAACTAGTACATAGATGGGCATGCTAGTACTACCAAGATGTTATAAATTTTCGCGGTGGGACCAGTTTTTTCGCGATGAGCCATACTTTTTTTTTCACGGCGGGCTAAGTTTTCCGCGATGGGTCAGTTTTTTCGCAATGAACCATACTTTTTTTTCGCAGCGGGCTAAGTTTTCCGCGATAGGTCTCACAATTTTTGCGACAGAGACGTTTTTCGCGCGTTGATTAAATGTGCAGATATTCCGCCATACATACCACCAGCGCAACAGCCCAGTATATTCCTGGTGGACGTGAGTCAATCAATATCCATCCCGCTAAACTTCACGTCTTCATTCGCCAACCACCCAGCAATCTACAATGGAACCGTCAACGACCTGACAACTTTCCCCCCTCCTTCAAAGACCCATGGCTCTTACCATTGGGCATTCGAATGTCTTCTCTCTGCAGCCCTGCTTCCTATGACTGCGGCGGCATTTGCGACGTCTGGCACGGCTTACCCCGTCCTTGACGGTCTCTTGGGCATCTCACTCATGATGCACAGTCACATCGGGGTAAGCATTGTCCCAAGTTGTCGTGCAGACTTTGCATCGTTAACTTCTGGATGTGCAGTTCGACGCCATACTCGTCGACTACCTCCACAAACGCAAGTTCCCTGTCATCAGCCCTTTGGTATCCTGGACGCTTAGGGCTACAACCGTCGGCGTTTTGGTCGGCATTTACCAGTTCAACACGAATGACATTGGTGGGTTTTTCCTGAACGTTCCAATATCATGTGAGCTGTTAGGAATTGAATCTCACACAATGTTTAACCGAGTTGATCACCAAGGTTTGGACTGCATAGATCTTAGGTTTGCTAGGCCACGTGTATGGGAGCCTTTTCTATATCTCCGAGTAGCATTACAATTCTGGGCGCGAAAAACAATCCAATTCGTTCCCCCACAATCCAAGCTGACCTTGACATGTTCGGCCGGGTCGTCGCAAACATGAGCCCGCTTAGCTCAGTGGTAGAGCGCATCACTTGTAAGTTATGAATTTTCACGGTGGGCCTTTTTTTGCGATGAAACCTTACTTTTTTATGGGGCAGACCTTTTTTTTGCGAAGCATCCTTTTTTTTGTGGCGGACTTTTTTTAATTAAATGTGCAGACATTATGCCATAGAAGGCCTCAAGATCAGAAGGCTCTCAAGTTATGATGACCCCCCCCCTCCGAAGATCATGTCACGCGATCTTGAGGCTCTGGTGCGTCAAACCAAATCTCTTTATTCTTTTTGAGCTTTTGATCTCAAAAACGTCACTTTCATGGAGAAGGATGGGGGCGGGGCGGAAATTGGTAATGGCCTTTAGCGTGAGAAGCCCTTTTCCATTCTCGTTGTTCAACCAAGTATTCGAGTTAGTCTCGACATAGACGGGCTACTAGTCGAGGATCTCTGCGATTTCTTGCTCCTCAAGACCTTTGATTAGACCCGGGAGACCAGGGGGAGGGGGTCCCTTCTGTGAAGGGAACTCGGCCTTTTTTCTCTGGCGGTGCGGGTATGTCAGTATATCCGGCGAAAAAGACGACGCGAGTACCGACCTTCAACCAGACAGACAGCCATTCTATCGACCACTGGAATGGAGAACTGGCGCGCAGTTATTTGACCATGTACCACCGGTATACACGACGCCCTCGTGATGACACACGTCTTCCAAGTGTAAACAACATCGGGTGTGGAACCCACGATAGTTAGCTGTCGAGGCATGCCATGTTAGTCGAGGTTGAAGTGTAGACGCTGCTTAACCTGCGATTAGAACTACTCACCTTGGTTCGCCGGCTGAAGATGGTCTTTTTAGCGGCATCACAGTATAGAAATCCCCGAGTCAAGAAATTCGAATTCGAGTACATCTTCAAAGGTCAAACGATAAATACGGAATTCATGCACATGGCTCTTCTGGATCATCGGACGCTTCTGCAACTTCCCTTGTCCAGCCCAACACCTTGTCCTCCACGCGGCTCCGCTCCTGCTCTGCCTTCCCCTCCGCAGCTTCTCGCTGAAAAGCCTCCCGCTCGTCCCGTGACATCAAAATGTATGGCAGTGCCATGAGGAAACCAAAGTAGTCGACATCCTCTCCGCGCTCGCGTTTAGAGGCGCGCCGGTTAAGTGGACCTTTTTGTTCGATTCTTCTCGCGTTCTGGGCAGCTCGCTCACCAATGATTTCCACTTGCGATCGATCGATCCCCTCGGAAAGTATGGATTTCCATGCTTTATGTGCATCTCTCAGTGGCTGAGCTGTGAAATGATGCAGTACAGCACTGGCATAGACGGTGTCGAAAACAAAGCCAGGTGGCCAGCTGTCAAGAAGATCAGGCATCTTGACTGAAGATCCCTGACCGGCTGTGGCTAAAACACCTGTGAGACCAAGATCGAAAAAATGTATTGTACATCTTTTTTCTTCCTGTGACGCGGTGGGGTCGATGTCCGTTGTGCAGATGGCAAAGTTTGGTGTCTAGTACGTATCGGGCTATTGGACTCTGATAAATAACATGAATGTATTACGCACCATCAGAACCGCAAGATTTGTACCCAAGAAACGATGCAACAATGTGTTTACGAAAATGCCATTCCGAATGTCGTCAATGTCGGTCATGACGTCGGCAGGGTCCCGGCTGCGGCGCTGAGTGTAAGTCGCAATGTACTGCCAAAAAGTGAGTGAATATAGATTCAAGAGAAGGGTAGCCTACGTCGTCCCCTTTGTTATGTGGCAGGAGATGTGCAGCATCGCAACCACGTTCCACGATGCCTGTCATAACACACACTGTATCCCGCGAGAAAACCTCATCGTCGAACTGGTCCCTCCGAGGTGTGGGAGCTTCGGAAGTGACCTGTGACCGGTCCATCATGTTAGGATCGGCAGGGAACATCCTGCCCCTTTCATCGTCGTTAATGTGATAATATACCGTGGTAGACTCGGATGGGAGGAGACGATCGTAATCCATGTCGAGTGAGTCCTTCTTGAACGAAAGGTCACCATATGCGCCAACGACGACTCCGATGGCATAGCGAATCCATTTGTAGGGCCGCAGTGGGAGCTGAAGTTTATTGAGAGTGTGGAGTGAGATGGTAAGACAATGGACCCATTGCCAGTCGGAAGACTCAGGATCGAGGCGGAACATTGCATGAACGTCAATCGCGGGCGCAGTCACATCCATGATGATGATGCAGTACTACGAGTAGAAAGGGGCCTTACCCAAACCAGTGTCCGGGGTGCTAAATTTCAGCCACCTACAGGATAGCCTAGTACTAACAGCGACGCCAATCCGACTGGCAGTAACCGAGTGCTGCAGAGTCAAGCTGTCTTCAACAATCATCTTGATGTATCACATAACCGTGACGAATATTTCCATCCTCTTGAGGAAAATGATGAGCACTGTAGTAGACATCGCCTTCGCACCCCCCTCCGAGACAGCTCGGCTGTCCCACAGGTTCAAACTCCAGGTCCTTCGCCCACCCATGCTCTCTCTCTCACAAATGCTCGTCTCAGCTTTCAGACCAGTCCTCGAGCTCACGGACGATCTTCCACAGCCAGCATCGTACACGCGACAAAAAATCGAACCTTGTTCGCCAACGATCCGATGAAAGCTATATTCGATTGCGTTACTAGTTCCGGTAGATTTATTGGTATGACCTTGACACGCGTTACATAGATACATACCGCGCTTGACCCATTCCTTCCTCCAAGGGCCTGTGATATCGGCCTCGGAAACGAGGTGGGTCCAACAGCAGGCGATGCCCTTGGAATCAAAGACATCCCCTACTGCTGGACGCACCTTATTCTCGATATGCGGCTGTCATCAACTCTTTTGCCCCCCTTTTCACGACGAATGGTCAGCGGCACAGCTTGATGGGAAAGCAAAGGCTAGAAGGTTGGTTCGTCAATCGGGCATCTCGCATGCCATCCTATGCGAAGGATAGTCGACTTCGCAGGGTCGTCCGGTCCGTCAATAGATTACATCGCTCAGGCATCTCGCATGCCATTTCGTCCGGCGGGTGAGTCGTGTTTGGGTAGGTATAACGAAAACCGAGGTCGCGGTGGTAGGTCTCGTGCTCATCGTGGCCATTTATTTCGTTTCTCCTGGCATCTCGCGTGCCTTGTTGTTTCGAGGATCATATAGCGTCTTACGGTCTCGTCGATTGGTCCACCGAGGCATCTCGAGCACCATTCAGCCTTGACGTCAAGTCTGGTGAAGCGAGCAACAACAATGGGTTCGGTCAGGCATCTCGCGTGCCATTTCTATCTCGCTTGGGGTACGAGTGCCGGTCTGTCTGGGAATAAAGGCTGACTTCGCTTCTACACGTGTATTCGGACATCTCGCGTGCCTCCTTGGATGTGGGTGAACAGTCACGTTGATTCGCCTATCCAGGCATCTCGCGTGCCTTGGTGTAAGAACATAGTCGCATCAACTCGTCGATCCGGGCATCTCGCACGCCCTCTCGCGGGACCGTGAGCATAAACACGTCGACAGGTTGGTCTTGGTATCTCGTAGGCCAACTTGCCCTAGAAATGGTGGCATCTCGCGTGTGGGTCTCTCCGAGGGATCATATCCGGGGCGTGAGCGAACGGGAAACTCGCGTGCCACCTTTCGTAGTCGCGTCGATAGCATCGTCATCGAGGCTGGCACCCATTGTAGAACGGGCAACTCGTGTGCCTGTTTGCGTGCAAGGTGAATACAAGTCGATATGAGGATCTCGTGCACCTTCTTGCAGGGAGGATGAGCATCGGCGTATAGATTTGTTGGTGTTGGTATCTCGTGGCCAGACAGAGGACGAACGTCGATGGAAGTGGTGGCATTAGCGTGTTGAACAAGCATCTCGCGTACCATGGACCTATGTGTTGATTGGGGCAACTCGCGTGCCAATTCGCCCGAGGGGTAGTCTCCAGGTAGTCATCGTCGAGACCGTGCCCGCGATCCACGGGAAGAATGAGTGAGGAAAGAAGGGTGTTGGTGAGAAGGAGCTGGATGGGACATTTAAATACCTGCACATGTATGGCTGACCACCCAAATGTCCACACCACCCGGTGTTGTGGACCTCGCGCTTTGAATTCAAAGTAACCTGCCGCTTTGTATGACATGTCCACTCACAACAGTAGGCCGTCCACCTCACATGTCCACTCCACCTACGTGACGCAGGTCGGTGTTAGTCGTGTTTACCTACCCACGATCTCATTCCAAGGGGCCGAGGTCCCTCACGTCAAAACACAAACCAGGGTATATCACCAAATTCATCCTCTAAGTACACCGAACATCAACCAAACCTGTGTCAGCGACGCTGTCCATCAACGCGCCAAATATACCATGGAGCGTCCTGTAGATCCCGACAAATAAAATGGTGGGAAAACAACAGCGTGTATACGACTGCCTATGTCAGGCTTTTCAACAACGGGATGGCCCTCCCACCCTGCGATCGCGGCGACGTCGGCGACGTCTGCAGGGGCGAGGATAACGGGGACACCGTCGGTGGCGCTGTCGTCGTCGATGGCGGTCCATCCGAGGTATTGTTTGCACCAGCAGCCCGTGCCCGCACTGGAATATACGGCCGTGGCGTCGTCGGACTCCTCACCATGCGCTCGCGGTCCTCAACGATGGGTGAAGAGGGAACGTCGTCAAACGCTCCGGGTGGTTGGACAGCGACCTCCATCCCAAAGTCGTCGATGATACCGCGTGGAGGTGGACGTTCGACCATGGCTTCGAGGAGCTGTAGGGTGGCGTGGTGAGTGTATGATATCGGGTGGGACGGGACAGCGTACCTCGCGTCGAAGGTCTTCGCCCGCATATTCCCCCTCCATCTCCTCCGGACCCAACAACACCGCTCCCTTGCGGAATATCTCACCCTCTTCTTCCACCCAGCTCTTTGATCTATCATGTGTATCAGCCACAGCCCCCGACGTCCATCCAAAAACAACGTACCTATCCGTCGGCGACGCCACGAGCACCTCCTCACCCTCCTCCACATCCAGATATCTACGGTCGTCTTCATCCTCGTCCTCAGGTGCAGTAATCATGAATGTGGGACTCAACACTTTTTCGGGTTCCTCTGGTTCGGGTTCTGCTCGCGCCTTGCCCTTGTCGACGCGTGGCGTCAACGGGAGATTCTCATCATCTTCGTCGTGCCTGGGCTCCTCTCCCCGGTTCGCACCTCCCTCTACCCCCGATCCCGCGTCATTGCCAATGTCAGTACCCTGTAGACCCTCGACGTTTAGTCCGAGCCCGTGCCAACGCGACCGACGCGCGATACGTGTCGCTATTGTATCGACCCCACCATTGAGTTGGTCGCACAATCCGAGGAGACGCTCCAACTTGGACTCGTCCACCGCCGACGCACTGGTTTGGATTTGAACTGTTAGCGCCTCGACCATCTCGCGTGCCCGGTGGATGAGTTCTTGTTCTCGCTCCTCGGCTCCCGTTTCCGATACCGATTCAGCCCCGACGCCGGAAGGAGTGACCCCAGGACCCGATCGTGGTGTACCGGTTGCTTCAACCTCGGCTCGTACCTCTCCCAGCAATGCCTCCGCGCGCGACAGTAAATCCCCCTAAACAAATAAAATCATCCAATCAATCCGCCCATTCCACCGTGACACGCAAGACCAATAGAGGGGGAGCACCCTACCTTTGCCTGCAACCCATCACCCATCCGAATCGACTTGGCCAACTCGCTCTCCTCGATCAACCCCCACACTCCCTTCCCCAACCCTTTCCCGCTCCCCGTCGTCCCCTGTTGCCCCTCCTCCGCCGTCGCACTCCCGTCCTGCCCCACCCCACCAACCCCACCCACACCCCCACTCCGTGACGCCTTCTCCGCCTCCTCCGTATTCCGCACACATGTATTTAAAATCTCACGACAGATACTCGCAAACTCGTCATTGTCGGGTGGGATGTTGAGATCGAGACATCGCATGACGTGGTTGGCCTTAAGGCCTTTGCTGACGGCCATGACGCCGGCGAGGTCGATGGTGTTGTTGGTAAGGTCGAGGTGCACGAGGGAAGTGGATTCGGGGAGGAATTCGGCAAGGGCGATGGCACCCGAGGAAGTGAGTTGGGTGGAGGAGAGGAAGAGCCGTTTGAGGGCGGTGTTGAGGGTGAACGCGGTACGCAAGGATTGGATCTAGACAGTTGTCAGCAACGGACGACGCGCTTGTACAAAGAACGAAAGGGTAGGCGAGGGACGTACCCCGTCAAGAGTGGGTCCCGAACAGGGGTTTCGACTGAGATCTAGCGTCTCTAGACACAAATTATATTTCTAAACTCGCATGGTGAGCACAGCCCTACGACACGGAACAGAAGCCGGAGCAAAACGCACGAGAGCTTCAGCAATTGACACGAGACACGGCACATCCAGCTTGTTCTCGCTCAGATTAAGCACCTTGAGCGTGCGATTCCGTTTCAACACTTGTGCGAGGTATGTCACACCGGACTGACATCCAGATATCCCGATATGAACGCGTGCATACAGTAGAGGTCTCACACGACTCACCCGAAGATCGTTCCCTCTCAGATCCAGTGTCCGTAGTGCACCCAACCGCGGCAACGTGTCCAATGCGCGTACCTTGTCCAACAGGGCGGCGCTCGGTCCGTCATCATAACGCCCATGTATCCCATTCGCACTCAACCCATCGGTCTTGGTCGAACTCGGCGCAGGGTGCCGCGTGGTCACGCCACCCTGCGAGTTGGACGTGATGATCGGGACGGGTTGACCAGTCGCTGAGAGCGGATTCGGTGGCTGAGCTGGGGCTGTCCGTTTCGATCGCGGGATATACGGCGTGTAGGTCGTCTGGTGACCGAGTGCAGAAGGGTGTCGAGGGGGTGGGGGCATAGGTCCGGAGCGCAGCGGGGGGGTGTGGGTGGTCGTGCTCGGGTGCGGTGAGGACGGTGGAGACATGAATGTGGGAGGTGATAGGGAAGGCGCCGGACTACTGGGAACAGGAATTGTGGATCCTGGCACGACATCTGGGTAATCACGGATCATGAGCGCGAGCGCGACGGCACCACCGCCGGTTGCGGTTATCTTGTTATGGCGGAGAGATATGTTGCGCAAGGACGATGTCCGGACCACGCGAGCTGGGGGGCCATGTCACACTCGAGTCAATCCATGATCAAGAGAGGACTCACCCAGTGCCTCGAGCGCACTCGCGCGTAGAGCGCAATCATCCAGGCGAAGAGAGATGACACCGGGCTCTGGGGCAGTTGCAAGACACGCGACCAGGTAGTCGACGGCTTTTTTATCCAACGGGATTGACGAGAGATCTAGAAATTGTAAATTCTTGGCCTAGCCTGGAATGAGCACTCCCGCTGAGTTGCGAGACGTGTAAGGTCCTACCTGCAAACCATACGCTCCAATTACTTTAAATGCGAGTTGTTTGAGTCGGCGGTTAGATGCTACTGAAAGGTACTCGAGTGTTCCCGGGATGAGAAGTGAATGTAGGATCGGCTTCAGTTTCTGTGTGGGGTCAACAGACGACGACGTAGGGCACACGACAAACATACCGCCTCGTCCAAATCGCACTCCCTCATCGTGAGCTTGCGAAGACCCCACTCGACGTTGAACACGTCGGAAAGGATGGTTGCAGTGGTGGTTGTGAGCTGCACGCCAGACAGATCGACCGAGCGAGGTTTCGTCGCGGATGCCCGCTAAAAGTGAGAGTGTCAATTACCTCGATTGATGCACTTGCGACCCTAATCGCCTTACCTTGAAGGCAGCCGACACTGCTGGATCTGGCTCCTCTTCCCTTGACTCGCAGCACTCGCGATAGAATGACTCGACCTTGTCCAAGTTCCACCATTCTTCGGTTTCGTTTTGGCCTATCGAGTTGCCTCGCACAATCCGTCTGCGTCTCTCTGACTCCTTTTCTTCGATGGCACGTTTTTCATCCTTGAGCGAAGGTGTCGATGGTGGATTGAGCGTCGAAATCGGGTAGACGGTCGCGAGGTGTGGGAGAATGAAATGGGCTCTCTTGAGTGGTCTGGAGCTGTCTTCTGCGGGTGATGGGGTGGGCTGTGTAGGTAGAAAGCCTTTGATGCGATTGAGGATGCCGGTTTGTGTCGGTGGTGGACGCTTGAGAATCGATTTTCCTGGTATCGGAATGGTCACTGCGGATGAGGAGGGCGAGCAGGACGAGGTAGTGGTCATGACAAGGTAGAGTTGGTCGTCGTCGGCAAACCTGCCAAATTTACTTACGTTTTGACTACCACTACTAATTGCGACCCTGAAGACATCAAATCTAAGCACATCGAGTACTAGCGCTCAGAAGGCAAGGCAAATTTGAACTCCAAAATGATGTTCACGAGCCATCCTCGTGTATCCCACCAGCGCCATCCCCAAGAATCTCAGCTCTTCTCCGTTCCATTGTTTCATTGACGCTCCTCACTTGTTTCACCAGCAGCCATAATCATGTCCGGGTCAGCTACAGAGAATCACTGTGTGATGGTTGCGTACGTATACCCTTGACCACAATCTGCTCCTGCGACTAACGAAAACATAAAGTGTGATGGGTGCAACCGGTACTGGTGCGTTTACTTTCATCACTACGCCCATAGTCCGCCCGTGTCCAAACCCTCGTTTTCTAGGAAAATCCGCAGTACGCATGTCAGACCTTTACCCATCGTCAACTCATGTTCCCTCTACCACAGCTCATTCGTCATCTTACCAATGACTCCAAGATCCATGTTGGCGACAGCATCGATTCCGAAACGTCTGAGATCCAGACGTCCTGCTACACGGACACGAACACTGGGCGTCCCATCATGCTCATCGATACGCCCGGTTTCGACGATTCCCAAGAGCGCGCTACGGACACCGAGATCCTACAACAAATCATAGAGTTCTTGAAGCCGGAGGAAGGGTCAGTGCATTCAATTGAGTTCATACCTCGTACCTTGTGACGAACGCACATCCGTAGTGAGGGGAAGAAGTTGAACGAAATCATCTACATGCACCGCATCACCGATAACCGCATGGGTGACATCGCCAGAAAGAACCTCCGCATGTTCGAGGCGCTTTGCGGCGAGAGTAGCTTTCGCAACGTGCGTATCGTTACGACCCACTGGGACCGTGACTACGGGACGGGCTCTGTGCGGGAGAGTGAGATAAAGGATGGGCCCATGAAATCTCTTCTCGCATTTGGCGCCCAGATGTGCCGCCATTCGAATACGGCCGAGTCTGCGCAGGCAATCATGGCGGGACTTATTCCACTCTCGAAAGTCACCACCCAAATCCAGGAGGAGATTGCCAAGGACATCTCATTGGGAGAAACGAGAGCTGGTCGTGTCTTAGATGAATATATAGAGGGGTTGAGGAAGGAGCACCAAGAGGAGCTTGCAGAGCTCGGGAGGGAATTGGAAAGGAGTGTACAGGACCAGAAGCGGACGGCCGAACTGGAGGTCGAGGGCGAGATGCTAAAGGAAAAGTTACTGCGTACCGAGGAGGATCGGAACCGATTAGCGATGACAATGCCACAGCTACGCGAGCAACAGAAAAAAGTGGAGGAAGTAATGAAGAAACTGCGGGCCGCGCTCGCAGAGAAGGCTGAGGAGGTGAGGAAGGCACGGAATGGGGCGCCTAATAAGGTGAAAAAACTAGAGGGAGAATTAGTGGAGCTCCGGCGCCTGAACAAGAGGGCAGAACGTTATGCCAAACTTAGAGTCTTCCGGCGACTCCTCGATTTTTGGGAAGAGGTGACTAGGGTCAGTGCTAGACTGGTGGCCGGCTCGCTGAAAAGAGGCTTGGGTCACGGGAGGTCAAGGCCGTCAACAGGACTCAGTGCATAAGGGGTGAGCGGACTAACCTCCTACATCGTCACGACCCGTACGCACTGCATTCGAGAGTCCCCATCGATCCCATGTCCTGACGCTAATGCCAAGCGACACTGTCCGACGCGCCCGGGTTATAATATGATATGTCTGGAACTGATACCTATTACTTTATTTCGGGCTTACGACGACTCGTAGGGAGATCTTGGTCTGAGATGTTTATATAACAAATGGGCTCTGGACCGGAGGCATTAACAAGCATGGATAGACTGACTCCAGGGCGAGCCTCCAATTCCGCTACAGCACGCCTGGGTGACTCTGCAAACATGCAAGTTGATGACCTGAGCGACTCGAGCTGAGGCGGGAGGCGAACCAAGGCTAGAGACTTCGCGTGAGAAACGGATGTCCAAAGTGTATTGTTGAAACGCGTCGGTCTTCTCCGGCAGAAGGAATGCTTCGAAGCTAGGTACCACCTACTACTATATGTAATTCCCATTCTGAAGATTCGACGATCTTACACGTGTTGTGGAATGTGGGAGAGAAAAAACGTCGCAGTCCTCCATCACCCGACCCATCGTCGACATCCGCCAACATCAGGGCTACAATGGGTACGTGCAAACGCTCCAATTCAGTCAGCCAGACGGTGGGCGCCTGACGATACAGCAATGATCCAGGTACAATGGCCAGGGAAATCACGAACCAGAAATCCACAACATCTCTCAACTTTACCCCAGATAGCGCCTACCTTGTGGCCGCCAGCCGTTCCGGCTCTATCCATCAGTGGAGTATTCATAATGGTGTAGAAGTCGGTCCGTCGACGATGAAAGCTAGCGGGCCAATCCATGCCGTAGTTGTATCGGCCGATGGCCGATGGATTGTGTGCGGTGGGCCGGGGAAGATGATCACCATCTGGAGCACAGACACCCAGAAACAAGTGATCGAAGTTGCAGAACATACAGGAGATATTTACGCGCTCGACGTGTCGGGCGACTCTGCACGATTCGTCTCTGGATCAGCAGACAAAACTGTCCGGATCTTTGACATCATATCTGGGACTAGACTCATCTCTCCTCTGCCGCACGAGGCCACCGTCAGTGGCGTTAAATTTTCGCCAGACGGGAGCCGAATTGCTGCAGCCGTGCTTCGTTGTTCATTCGTTGGCGTTTATGATGCTTATTCTGGACACAAGCTATTTGAAATTCCAGTAACTACACGGAGGACGCTCACCACTCCGCTTGCTTGGTCCTCTGATGGCCAGCGACTCTTTGCTGCTTCTTCGACCGGGATCACCTGCCTTGACACATCTGCGTCCACTGCCCGTCTTATGTGGTCTGTCCCTGGAAGTGGCAAGCGTGTGTCTGTCGTGGCCAGCAACAAGTTCATCGCATGTTCCGCGGGTGCATCTGTCTCATTTTGGGATTCCGCTTCACACAAACAGATAGGCAATATCATCAACCATGTCAAGGAGGTTGATTGCATCGCTATCTCCCACGATGCGAGATACCTCGCGTGTGGACATGGCAGGGGAATCACGGTTCACAATCTCGAGGGACTTCTTCCCGAATCTTACCGCCAACCACTGCCGGTCACCAATACTAGTAGTGTCATCCGCTCCACTTTGCTTCCCCTCGTGCGAGTGAGTGATGCGGTACTCGAGTCATGGATACAGGGCGATCCGGCGAAGACTGAAACGATGTTGTCGGATGAAATCGCGCAGTCCTCGGCCCGGGATCTGATTCGGAGACATAACGCGATTGCAACCAGAGCACTTATCCGGACTCATTTGGGAGAATGGCGAGCAGCACTCCAGGACGCCGAAATGGTAACATCGTGTTCCTTGCTGTAGTACCCCCGTGTTTACCCGCGTCCGTGTCAAGTCCCTGCAGATCGAGCAGTCACCTATCGGCCAGATCGCAAGATCCGCTGCGCTCGTTGGTGTAGGTGAACAGGAAGTTGCGCTAGATGACCTTGGCTTGGTGTTCTGCGACTGCGATCCAAGTGATGCTAAGCTGCTCTTGGTCATCAACGTACGTGTATCACATACCTCCGAGTGGAAAGAGCTGAAGATCTGGCTTTCTTAGTCTATCCTCTTGTTCGTATGCAACAAACACAACCAAGCGATCTCGCGCCTTCGTCGCATCATTGATTCCTGTGACGAAAAAATGAAAGATGTTTGCCTCCAGGTACGTACTATACGGGTCGCAATGGCATTGCCAACGCTCAGCAGGTACTCGGGATGATGTACCTGAAACAAGGGGACTATGAAAATGCTGTACAGACGCTGGGTGTCGTGAAGAACCCGTTTACGGTCCAAGAGCGAGGGCACTTGATGACGATTTTCATCGTAAGCGTTTCCTCGAATGAGCATTGTGAAATATATTCATTTCATTCGCTCTGGAGATATTCAATTGGAACTTTGAGAATCTCAAGCTTATCGCGTGGCAGCGCCTATGTGAAACTTTGTCTGCGTCTGGATCAATGAAGGAGGTTGGAGGCATTCTTCTCGGGATGGTCAGCCCACTACCTGAGGATAAAAGAGAACTTGCACACGGCCGTATCCTGCAGGAGATCATGAATCGATCTGGTGAAGCGACCCTGCTGGCATGGACCGGCAAGTCATCCGCGTATAACAGCTGCCTCCCCAGCTCCCCAGCAGCTTACGCTCAAACGTCGACCGTTCTTCCGTCTCCCACGCTCCAAGAAGGGGCGTTACGAAAGCGAACCGCGGAACTGTGGCAAATCCTTCCGCTCGCCGATGCTCTGATGACATACGGCTCGATTACTCGCTCGCAAACAGTCAGATTCGCTCATTTCCACCTTCATCTCCCCTGCATCGTCTTTCACGTTCAATCCCTTCGGAAAGAGGCAGAGAATGTTCATCATGCAGGGACGGTTGGACTTGGGGAGGTCGAATTCACAACGGTAGATGTGCTTCCGCTCAAGGAGCCACAGAAGCTCGTGTTCGTGTACCCATGGGTCCATCAATTTCGAGAGTCCCGCCGTGGCGCCATGCAGGGTCATCAAGATGGTCAGGGTCCGGAGGTCGGATTGAACAGTACCAGCTCAAATGATGGTGCAGATGTGGAGCCCGCGCGTGAATCCGTGATTGAAGAGGTCCCGACTACCCCCATTGTGGACACGGGCGTGTACACACGGGCCTTGCAGTTGATGGCTCGTTTGGGACAGCCTTTCACGGCGCTGTTACTCTTGGAACAGTCGGATGGTGCATATAAGCGGGTTGCTGCTGATCACGAGATCGTCGTTCGTGGGATCGAGGACGACGCTCTGAGGGATCTCCGTGTCGAGGTTTTGGAGGTGCTGTGATCTGTCCATCGTGGCGTTACCTGTGGTCGATTTCATTTAGCTTCACTCGACATGTACAGCTCATGATTTCCCGTTCATAGAGTCTCCCAAGCCAAGTTTCACGCGTTTACGGCTCCACGTAGCATGACGAGAAAATAGCACTTCACCTAGTGTATAGGCAGTACAGGTTGTCAAGTACTCGCATACGCCAGGGTGTTAGCTCACCGCGATGACTGGATGCAAAGTTCCAGAAACGGTCACCAAGTTATAGCTCGTCTGTTCGGCATAATCAGTGAAATCGAACTCCCGAATGTGGGGAATATAACGCGTAGTAGCAACCCCACTGGCAAGCCAGATGATGATTGCTTGGCCGGGATGCATGTACATGCATGTTCGTGCGAAAATCTCCGGCATGGAGGCCGGTAGCAGCTTCCGCCTGTGGTTTGATGTTTGCCAGTGCGCAAAATGCAAAGACACGATTAAAAAATGGAGGGTATAAGGATTTCCTGTAAAACAGGCCCGGGGTCAGTATAACCCCACTGGCAGTTACTTGGGGATCAATCGGAACGTACTACATACTTCAAGTTGCAACCGTACTATGGAAACTTGAAGATGAGTACTGAACGATGCTGGACAACTTCAATGGGAGCCGTTTCTGGTGTCACACCGTGGCTGTTTACAACGTTCATGTACATGATGCAGTTGCGCGTTGTTACATATATCACTAAAATTATGCCCACTTTGGCAGCACTTTTTTCGAACTCCGAAGGTCTTACAGACCATTTACCGCCTACAAGATTTGGGGCGAGATGTGGGGTGTTGGCTCGGTCGAGGCCTGTCTTATTTTGGCGATGGCGCATCTTGAGATAGGTCTAAGAGACAAAAAAACTTTGTCATCTGCTCCACTCCCCATCCAAATCCAACAGCATCAAGTTCACCTCTTCTACTAGCGGGAACATGGCGGGTGAGTCGCGCGATAGTCACTTGCAATTGGGCACCCTGACTGACAATAATACAGGTACAAAAATCATCGAAATCACTAATCCGACGATCACAACAAGTCTCAGCTTCGGGCCAAATAGTAACTACTTCGTGGCAGCCGATTGTTCTGGTTCTCTCCATCGATGGAGTACTCATGATGGTGTCGAAGTTAGCCCGTCGACGATGAAAGCTAGTGGGGCCATCCATGCTGTAGTTGTGTCGGCCGATGGTCTATGGATAGTGAGCGGTGGATCGGGAAAGAACGTTACTGTCTGGAGCACGGCCACCCAAAAAAAAGTGATTGAAGTTATGGAACATACGATGGATATCTACTCACTCGACATGTCAAGCGACTCTATGCGATTCGCCTCCGGCTCGGGGGATAAAACCGTCCAGGTCTTTGACATCACTTCTGGAACCAGACTCATCCCCCCTCTGCGACATGGGGCTACTGTCAGTGGCGTCAAATTTTCTCCTGACGGAAGTCGAATCGGTGTAGTCACGCATCGCCATCCGTTCGCGGGTGTCTATGATGCTCAATCGGGAGCCAAGCTATTTCAAGTTGATACCCCACTAGTCGCTGGCACCCGCCAGACGCTCACCACTCCCCTTGCCTGGTCTTCTGATGGCCAAAGACTCTTTGTTGCTTCCCCTGGAAAGATCGCCTGCCTTAACACAACCACACCATTGCATTCAGAGTGGCTCGTCCCTGATAGCAGCAAATGGGCGTCTATTGTCACCACTGGCAAATTAATCGCATGTTCCGCCGGCTCATATGTCTCATTTTGGGATTCCGCCTCATGCAAACAGATAGGCGGCGTTATCAACCATTCCACTACCGTCCATTGCCTTTCCATCTCCCACGATGCGAGGTACCTTGCATGTGGACATGAAACGGGAATCACGGTTCACAGCCTCGAAGGTGTTCTTCCCCAATCTTACCTAAACACGGCCACTGTCATCAGTAGTGTTGACCAGGCCGTTCGGCTCCCTCTCATGCGAGTGAGCCTCACAGTACTCGAATCGTGGATACAAGGCAATCCAACGGAGACCGAGGCGAGATTGTCGGACGAGATCGTGCAATCTTCGGCTCCGAGCCATGTCACCCTTGCGACTAGGGCACTTATTCGGACTCATTTGGGTGGAGGGAGAACAGCACTCGAGGACGCCGAAATGGTATCATTGTATTCCCTGCTGTGATGGCCTCGTGTTCACATGCGTCTATATCAAGTCCCTGCAGATCAAGCAGTCGCCTATCGGCCAAATCGCAAGATCCACTGCACTGGTTAGTGTAGGTGAACAGGAGGCCGCGCTAGATGACTTTGGCTTGGTGTTCTGTGACTGCGATCCAGGTGATATTAAGATTCTCTCGGTCGTCAACGTATGTGTATTTTACGCGCCACGTGCGAAATGCTAAAAAGACCTGTCTCGCCAGTCTATCCTCTTGTTCGTCTGCAACAAACGCAAACAAGCAATCTCCCGACTTTGTCGCGTCATCGATGCCTGCGACGATAAAATGAAAGACGTTTGCCTCCAGGTGTGTACTGTACGAATCGCAAAGGTATTGCCAACACCTTATAGGTTCTCGGAATGATGTACTTGAAACAAGAGGACTACGAAAATGCTATAAAAACACTGGATGATGTCAATATCCCGTTTACTGTCCAAGAGCGCGGTCCTTTGATGACAATTTTCATCGTAAGTTCTTTCTCGATTATGGACTGTAACATATATTCACCACCCTCGAAGGCGTTTAATTGGAACCTCGAGAACCTCAGGTTCATCGCATGGCAACGCCTCTGCGAATCGTTATCTGAATCTGGGTCCATGAAGGAGGTTGGTGATACCCTCCTCAAGATGGTCTGCCCACTGCCTGAGGATGAAAGAGAACCTGTGTACGGTCGCATCCTGCAAGAGATCATCACTCGATCAGGTCAAGTGACCCTGCTCGCGTGGACTGGCAAATCATCCACGTGTAACACCTGCCTTCCTAACTCTCCAGCTGCGTACGCTGAAACCTCGGCTGTGTTTACATCACCTGGGCTGCAAGGGAAGGCGTTACGAAAGCAAACGGAAGCGTTGCGACAAATCGTTCCACTCGCGGATGCTTTGATGACCTACGGCTCGGTAAGCCGCTCCCAACCAGTTCGGTTCGCAAATCTCCGCCTTCATCTCCCATGCATCGTATTTTGGGTGGAAAGCCTCAGGAAAGAACGAGATGTTTATTGTGCAGAGACGGCTGAGCTTGGGGGCATCAACATCACGACGGCGGATCCGCTTCCACTGAAAGAGCCAGAGAAACTCGCGCTAGTGAACCCGTGGATCCATGACCTCCTGCAGTCCCGCGGTGCGGTCACATGGGGCGATGAAGATGGGCAAGGGTCGGACATAGAATTGAACGCGCGTGTGGGGGGTGACGGCTCAGATACAGATGCAGAGATCGAGCTGGTGCATGAGTCGATGATCGAGGAGGTTTTGACCCGTGCTACTACCTTGGACGCCGACGCATGCACACAAGCCTTGCAGTTGATTGCGCGTTTGGGACAGCCTTTCGCTGCGCTGTTGCTCTCGAAACAGCCGGATGGCACTTTCAAGCGGGTTGCTGCTGACTATGAGATCGTCGTTCGTGGGGTCAAAGATGATTTTCTGGGGAATGTATGTGTTCAGGTTTTGGAAGTACAATGATGCTTTGGTTGTTTCCTACTACCGAGCTCTGCCTGTTCATAACGCTTATGGCGCAAATTTGATTTCCGTTGTAATTGAAAGTTTTGTGACAAATTTCATAGAGGTCGTCAACGACACGGTGCAGCACGACTGGACTATACAGCAGTAACACACTAACTAGTACACCGGCACTCAATACAAAGGCACATAGGGGAGGTACATAGACAGAAAGTCGACAAACTAATGACGCTACACAACCTCCAATACCTCTACGCGTATGTCCCTCGGAACATTATTTCCCATCCCGGGGATGGAGATCTGATGATCAGCAGCAACGCGCTTGTACGCACCATCTGGCTGCTTCAAGAGTAGCAACGCAGTGAAAGGCTGTCCCAAATGTGCGATCAACTGCAGCGCTTGCGTGTACATGTCTGTGTCCGAAGGGGTAGTCGCTGAGACTTCCTCGATCATTGAGGTGTGCACCAATGGTTCCGCGCCGACATCAGCAGCGCTGTCTACGTCCGTATTGGAATCGACATCCGAATCCGAGCTGTCCCCTTCCCATACGACGCTACCACCTGCCTCACGAAGAAGATGGATCCATGGGTTCACGAGGACGAGTTTCCGGGCATCCTTCAGTAGGAGTGAGTCCGATGTTGTGAATTCTACGTTTCCAAGTGCAGCCGTCTCTGCACGATAGATGTTGCTTTGTTCCTTTCGAAGCCTTTTCACGCGGAATATGATGCATGGTAAGTGGAGGTGGAGGTGGATGAACCGTACTGGTTGCGAGCGTGTGATGCAGCGGTGGGTCGCTACCGCATCGACGAGCGGGAAGACAGCCCGCAATTCGGTGACTCGCTTTTCCAACTCATCTCCCTGAAGAGATGGAAGAGTAAGCCGGCTTTGGCTATAAACTGTTGGAGCACTGGGAAGGCAGCTATTACAAGTAGATGATTTTCCTGTCCACGCAAGTAGCGTCACATCACGCGAACGCGTTATAATCTCTTGCACGATTTGACCATGTGCAGCTTCTTTTTCGTCCTCGGCCAAAGGGGTAACCATCTTGAGAAGATTCTCCCCAAGCTCCTTTACAGATCCGGATGCATATAAAGCTTCGCATAGGCACTCCCATGCGATGTATTTGAGGTTTTCAAAGTTCCAGTTGAATATCTCCAAATCGAGTCAGTATACGTCACAACAGGACTCTCAAAACAACGCTCACGAGAGAAATTGTCATTAGAGGACCGCGTTCCTCTGTTGTAAACGGGTTCTTCACGAGGCCAAGCATTTCAACGGCTTTTTCGTAGTCTTCCTGCTTCAAGTACATATTCCCTAGAACCTGCTGAGAATATTAGTAATGTCGCTTCCCTTGCTTCGTATAGTGCACATGCCTGGAAGGAGTAGTAGCCCCTATCAAATTCAGCATCGAGGGTAATCAAGCTATGAAGTCGCGCCATTGCTTGATTGCGTTTGTTACACACGAACATGAGGATAGACTAAGAACAATCTTGAGTGTATTTGCATCGAATATACTATGCACACACCTTAATGATCAAGAGAATTTCGATATCGCTTAGCTCGCAGTGACGGAATGCCAAATCGAAGTTATCAAGTGCGAGTTCTTGTTCACCGTCACCAGCGAGGGCTACCGACTTCGCGATCTGGCCGATAGGTGACAGTTTGATCCGGAGAGACTTTGGATACACGCAGGTAAATATAGGGAGTCAAAAGAGGGAATGTAATGTTACCGTTTCAGCGTCCTCGATTGCGGCTTTCCACTCCCCCATATGTGCTCGCACGAGTGCCCTGGCCGCATATGTGTAATGGCTCGGATTGGAACACTCTGTGATCTCTTCTGACAATGTTGACTCGGTTTCTGTCCGCTTGCCGAGTACCCAGGATTTCATTACCGCCTTGCTTACTTGCATGAGTGGAAGATAGGACACGGAAAGGTAACGTTCGGGAAGAACTTCCTGGAGTTTGTGGACGGTGATTCCTGTGTCCCGTCCGCATGCGAGGTGCCTGCCATCAATAGAGAGGGCAATACAAGTGACTGGTGTCGTGTGCTTGATAACCTGGCCTATTTGTTGATGTGAAGAAAGATCCCAAAAAGTGACAGAAGGTCCAGCAGAGCATGCAATGAATTTCCCGTTGGTAACGATAGATGCTCGCACATTGTCCTTGTCGTGGATGGGCCATTCTGAGCGAAAGGCAGTAGATGTGTCAAAACAGGTAATCTTGCCTTGGGAAGCGACGAAGAGTTGCTGGCCATCAGAGGACCAGGCAAGCGGAGTGACGTGCGGCCACTGAGTGCCGACCGAAATTTCGAACAGCTTGTCTCCAGAACACGTATTATAGATGCCCGTAAATGGATGGCTATACGTGGTTGTAGCAATTCGAGCTGCGTCTGGGGGAAATTTGACACCGATTGCATAAGACGGGTGTTGCAGAGGAAGAACGAGTCTCGTGCCAGAGGTAATGTCAAAAATTCGGACAGTCTTGTCATGGGATGCAGAGGCGAACCGTTTTGAGTCACTTGATATGTCAACTCCACAGATATGACCCTCGTTGATATCATGATCTCTGACCTCGAGTACTCTTTGGTGAGTGACCGCACTCCAGACGATGACCCAGCCTTCTGCTCCACTGGTCACTATGAACTGACCATCCGCCGACACAATGGCAGCGTAAACAATCCCGTTGAACTGCATCGCCGAACGACTGCCAATCTCAACACCATCCTCATCACACGTTTACTCGTTTCCCTATATTCTCTTACACAAATCGTACACTCTTCACAGCATGTTACATGTTGCCAACCCTTTATAAATTCTTATGTTCCTTTATATTCCCTTACCAACTTTGATCCATAATATATGAGTGCGCGAGGAATCTATACGAAATGTAGGGTGATAACGTTTGATGAGCCCGTTGTAAAGAATTATGTACTGGAACATATCTGGTAGTAAGCTGGATTTCTGATAATGGCTTACGAGCACGTGAAATGTCTCGAAGAGTGATACTTCTCCTCCAATACTTACTTGCATGTTTTCATGGTTTAGAATACCAGGCCTGTGTCTCCTGATATTTTTTTATACAAATCGCACTTTTTTCACAACATATTACATGTCACCAAACCTTTATAAACCCTTATACTCCCTTCTCAAGTTTGAATTGTCGTATATAATTACACATGGAATCTAAGTACAGAATGCAATCCGATAATGATAACAATCTGATAAGCCTATGATCAAGCCGGAGCCTCTATGGAATACAGGTCTGTATCAGTATTCTACTTCTTCCTCGTTATCACTGACGCCGCAGTCACTTCCACCACTATCTACCTCCTCGTGATCATCTTCGCCATCATCATCATCTTCTTCTTCGACGTCCATATAATCCACCTCTGATTGCCCTGTCTCGGTTATTTCATCGTGTGTGAGATCAGTGATCCCGCCATCACCTTCCTGGTCTTCTTCGTCATGTTCGTCAGTGGGCTCGCCCACATCGTCGTGAGGCTCAACCACCAGAGCTGGAATGCGACCACCCAAAAGCACGCCAAGGTGGCCAACTCCTATACATCAGCAAACCAGCCCTTTTCATTAGCCGAGGCTCCAGTGTTTTGGGGAAATTAGCTGAGCATCTTGGCTTGGCACAGTCTCGTCCAGCCTGTTACGTGTGGAACCGAGCTTCTGGCCTGCCACAGCCTCATCTGGACTGTTACAGTCTGTCCAGATTATGTAAGTGGCTCGTGTATTCACGTACATAACTACATAACTGCAGGGACAAGTGCCAGACATGCTTCATCTCACCTAAATCCCCTCCAAGATCTCCCCCCCTCGAGTTGTCCTTTGCACGCACATCGATGCATGGCGTACGTCAATGACCACATTGACGTGCGATCTTCAATGAACGTGCACTCGCCGACCACCTTCGCTCGTCCCCTCTGCTCCTGGTTCCATCCAATCCGTTTTTCCCATAATCACCCACTATCGAAGTGATTTAACTTGAAGATGACTTGCGTCTTCGCGTCGTGATCCCCCGGGCCGCTGTACCTTATTTCTCCCTCTTCTTTCGTGCGTCGTCGTCCTCATTCATGTGGTCCACTCACCTTCATTGCGCAGCAACACAAACAGATGTGGTATGCATGCACGTGCAGCCACAGCGCGGCAAGCACTGTCAGACTGTTACATAGGGCTATATATAGGTATATTAGTATAGTACTATGTACATAGATGCATACTTTCAGAATGTTTAGTCCAAAACGATGTCCAAGGTAGATGAGGACAGATCTGCGAAACATTGAGATAAACAGTTAATTCTTGAGGAAAGGAGGGAAAAACTCACTGCCGCATGGGACGGATTCTCACATCGCATACTCCAGAGCGACCGAATAACCACTGCGTCTGATACAAAACTGAACCCCACCAACTAGTTCATCCGCAGCACGTAGATCGCTGTGCGCCCGCTTGAGAAAGATCCGATTGAGTTGTAGGGTGACTGTATTTCGATGAATGATCTCTAGTGCGAGATCTCTTTGCATGCGAGAGATTTGTCGGTCGCTTCGAGCAGCCTCCAGCAGGAGGCAAGCCTCCATGCTACTACATGGAGTTGGAACGACAGGGCGATGATACTTGGGTTGTAGAATGTTAAGTTACTAGAACGTATGAGAGAATTCATTCGTACTCACCAATGCACCCAACGAATCTCTAGTAGCATGATCAGCAGGGGGTTCGCCTGCATCGGTATCTTCTCGTGTGTCGATTTGCAAGCCGTGGAGCGAATTGCTAGCGTGAATCGGATAAATCGTGTGCTCGTGTAGCGGAGCAAAGTGAAAGGCCGAATCTGACCCTTCGTGGAAAATAGGCCTAGACGACCTGTAGGGTGCGCTTGCATTAGGATTTGGGGAGAATGTTGGAGAGGCAGGGTGCAGCGAGGATCCACTCATGGTGCTTTGTGGTGAAGTATATTGGCGCTCTGTAAGCGATCGTGTTTACTAATATTACGCACACCTGGAACCGACTAGGAGCACTTCGCATTTATCAAAGGCCTCGCCTATACCCCCATGCCCCGAGCAAAGACCACCCGTAGTCGACCAAAGAACGTCAGTTGCCCTCGTTGTGGCAAAAAATTCTGCTCAGAGATGAACGTTCTCCAGCATATGAATCAACCCAACGGTCGTTGCTACGGCGAGTCTCTGTTCGACAATTCTTTGGGGTCTCATGCTGTACTGGGACCAGATAATAGCTCCAGTTCAGACAGGGATCAATCGCTTCTGCAGGAAGGGCCAGAAGACAATGACGGACCTGCGCAACCTCAGTCATTCAGTTGTGAGTCTTGTGTTTGATGATTCGGACAATCTTACTGATGGGGCGCTGTGTCGGAGCCAGCCTCTCGCTTCAATGCCATGGATCAGTTTCATTTTCAAGACGAATCAGAAGACGAACTGATACAATCTCAACCACGCAGCTTGTTCGATGAAGATGTTGAGATGGAGGAGGTTCACTCGGACGGTGCCACAGAACCGGATCAATCACACGCAGGAAGATTCGTGGAAGCTTTTGAAGGCTGCGCAGAAGCGTTCCCTGGAGGTAGGACATTCATGGATCAGTTCAAAGAGGATCAATACGTGGAGCAGAGACAGGAGAATGTATACTACCCTTGGGCCTCAAAACAAGAGTGGGCTTTTGCATCCTGGTTGCTACGCTCTCGACTTAGCATGATGGCTATTGATGGTCTCCTTTCCCTCGATATTGTAAGTAGTTGTGCTTCGTCGTGTCGTGTCTCCCTAACGTCTCTCAGATTAAAAGCGCTTCACTCTCATTTCGCTCTGCAAAGGAGCTCCGCAGTCGTGCAGAGATTCTTCCCGAAGGCCTGAAGTGGTTGTGCGAAACTTTGAAACCCGAGTACCCTGTCAAGCAACCTCTCCGCCTCTTCTATCGTAACCCGATCGAATGCCTGCAGTCTCTCCTCAGCAATCCTCTTCTAGCACCCCATATCTCGTTCATTCCACGAAAGGTCTGGACAACCGCTGCAAAGATCTGTCGTATCTATGACGAGTGGCTGAGCGGTGATCATGCTTGGAGTATGCAAGTACGTTTCATTTTTCCTCACGAAGGAACAATCACTGATCCCTTCTCAGGAGGCGTTGCCCACTGGCGCCACTCTCCTCGGCGTAGTGCTATCATCTGACAAAACTAATATCTCCGTCATTACCGGCAACCGCCTTGCCCACCCCGTCCTCATCAGCCTCGCGAATGTCAATGCACAGATCTGCAGCAAGACGTCCCTGCATGCCTACCTTCTCCTCGCCCTTCTTCCTATCGCCCACTTCACTCACAAAACCGCTCGCGTCTGTGGCTTACTGCAGGATCGGCTCGTGCACCAGGCCTTGAACATCGTCTTATCTCCTTTGAAGATGGCCGTGGCGGTTGGTGTGATGATGAATGATCCAGTAGGAAACTTACGCTATTGTTTCACTCCGATCGCCTCATGGATCGCAGACATTCCCGAAGAGAGTCTTTTGGCGGCCACGAGTCCAAAAGCATCACCAATCACAACAGCTACATCAGAGAATTTTGGTGACCCCCATCAGCATCCACCTCGCACTGCGTCGAATACATTGACCGCAATCCGTCTCGTCTGTTTGAGTCATTCGCCACATGACTATGAGGGTTTTCTCAAGGCTATCAAGTGACTCAAACTGCACTTAAATGGTTTCATCGAGCCATTTTGGAAGGGTTGGCCGTTATCGCAACCTTGCGATTTCATCACCATGGAGCCTTTACACCACTTCCATCGATTCGCTTGGGACCACGACATTAAGTGGTGCATTCATGTGGTAGGGGCTGAGGAGTTGGATTTCCACTTCTCCATCATTCAGACTCCTGTAGGCTACCGAGGGTTTGGAGAAGGTATATTGAAGTTGAAGCAGGTTACCGGCCGCGATCACCGTGCAGTCCAACGTTATCTTATCGGCGCGGTGTTTGGTGCAGTCCCACGAAGATTTCTTGTGGCTCTGCGTGCCCTTCTCGACTTTCGTTATCTCGCTCAAGCACCAACGTTTACATCTGACTCCCTTGAGCGCCTCACTAGTGCCCTTCAAGAATTCCACCAACACAAGGATGCTGTCATACAATATGGTCCTCGAGACGGCTAGGGGATCCCCAAGCTCGAGCTCCTCCAAAGTGTGGTCCCCAGTATCCGACAATCTGGCATGGCGATGCAATGGACCGCTGACATCACCGAACATGCGCATGTGGAAGAAATCAAAGTACCAGCTCGCGCCGGCAACAATCAAAACTACTACAGTCAGATTGCCTGCCACCTCGACAGGTTGGACAAGTGTTTTCATTTCGATCTCGCGACTTACATCGAGGAGCACCATCTCATGGACCAGGAGGCAGATGACTCTGTCGATGACGATGATAATAACGAGGATCATGAACCCGACTCAGAAACGCTTGCCTCTGTAGCAGGGTTTTCTACCCCGGGGCGACTGATCGTAGATTATTTTTCTATTTCGTCCACCCTGGTCCGACAATCCGATCCCCCTGTCACCAGGCCCTTTCGCACATTTGCTACGACAACCACCGCGTTTCATGTTGCAACGAAACCTGCGTTACGTCTCACTATAGCCGAGGCCTCCACTCAGTATGATCTGCCTGACCTCGCATCTGCGGTAGCCGCTTTCCTTGCACAACGGGGCGGTGATTCAAGACAACGAGACACCACAAAGCTTCAAGTGTGGCGCAAAGTCCGGATTCAACAAAAGTCGTATCACAACACCGAGAACATTGAACCGCCTCAGACTATCCGTGCCATTTCCGCCTCAGCTACGAATCCTTTCGGCCAGTTCGATTCGGTTATCTTTAGCTCTGAACCTGAGAGCGAGTGGCCTAAAAGTGGGTTAGTTGGACATTCCGTTGCTCAGCTTCGGATGATATTTCACCTCTCGGACATTTTCGTTGCATACATCCAATGTTTCGTTCAAGTGGGAGATGCAAGCCCTGTTACTGGGATGCATCACCTCAAGCGAGCGGTTTGGTCAAATGGTCAACGCATCGGAGAGGTGATACCACTCACTCTCATCCGCTTGCCCGCACACCTGATCCCTCGGTTTGGGAGCGAGGCACATCCACATCTCACAAAGTTGAATAGCTACCAGTTGAGCTCTGAATTTTGGCTAAATAAGTATTGGTCAAAAGAATTCTACTACGCACTGTCTCCGTAGAGTCACTTTACTAGATCACACAATGTCGCTATTACAACTCGAAATTATCATAATCTAGTATCTAATTGCTGATCAGTGACTCGTTCCTTCCTAGTATCAAATGAGGCCCGTGCGCTCAAATTCCCACATTCTATCGCCTCGATCCCCCCACCAAACCGTGTTTTTAACTTGCTATTAACACCATGGCTAATGATGATGGAGCTGACACCAGCAAACCGACTCTTGTGAGGCCTGGAAACAGAAGTGTGAGTTACCATGCCTCACAAAGCTTTTCTTATTGTTTATCACTGTACATAGCAACTCCGGTCACATCCGACGCCATACAACCTCCAATGCATGAGTACTTATCCTGTTGTGACCCGTCAGCATGGACCATCTCACCCGAATTTCCAGATCTCAATGATAGTTCCACAACTGAGGCGAAAATCTGATTGGACTAGGTCTAATATGGATCCGCTCCTCGAAAACGACACACGCAAGACCCGCGTGGAGCTGAAGAGGCGGGAGAGTATCACCTTTCTGGAGTTCTTGTATCCGGATCACCAGTTACTCTCGAAGGCAGAAACAGCGTCAGTGGGACAAGCGGAACACTATACGATGGGAGAACTACTTAAAGTTTTCGAGCAGAAACAATGGTATGGCCGACCTGCGAAGGGGTGGCGGTGCGTACCAATGTGGCTACCAAATTCTGGTTGTCCCTCACTTGACCCCAAAAACATCGAGGGTCACGAAGCAGCGCTGGAAATTTTCCTTAACAATGTGCTTGGGGTGGTCAGCGGTGTTTGCAGTGGGACGTTTTTGTGAGTACTCCTACCGCCCAACGACCAGTTTAACAACTTCATCCTTTATAGCCGC
>JBBPMD010000358.1:0-27527 GCA_038090095.1 Zangia roseola
AGCCGAAACAAAGAAGGAGAAGGCGAAGTCCCGAAAGAAGAAGAAAAATCGGTTGCGACATCGAGATGATGTCAAAATTACCGCACCGGACGACATCACGACTGCCGCTCCTCGGAAAAGAGTATCATTTGCTTGAATGTCCGATCTATCAATCCTCGCATTCCGAGCAGTCGTGTGCACTACGGTGGCGAGCGATCTGATCGCGATTACAGTGCTGTCCAGAACGTCCAAAAAGCGGAGAGAGTTGCTTGAATAACACCCGCCTTGAACTGCTTGTTCAATGCGCGTTGTTCGGCGGATCCAACTGTCATGGCGATCAACCGCCGTTGTTCTGCACTAGAAGATCAACGAAATATCGAGATGCACGCGCTTTCTTGTTCGGAGGCAGATAGGTCCTTGCGGTGCTGAATGCCATAACATATGTTTTTTTTTCTGTTGGACTTGACACATGTCGAACAACGCCTGGATTACATAATAACCATGCCATATGTGATTACGTAACAAAGATCCCCCTCATCCCGAACAAAGTTGTTCTTGTGGGTTCTCCTTCGGACAGCTAGTCTACACATCACTCCAGGTACGTTCCCAAGTTGGTTTTCTCTCGTATCTTTTCTGAATCAATGTTTTGTTAACGTTATTTGACATTTTGGCCACCTCCTTATGTTGCGATAGAGTTATCTTGGCTGTGGCAGAGGCGTCCAATGTCTCTTTACACTCCCGTATTTCCACCTCTTCACGAATTCAGTAGTTTGCGCAAGGATTTACCCGAGACCAGTTCTACGGGCGCCCTTGGAAAACAGCAAGGCTATGTCGAGTTCTTACGCGACGTCCACCTCTTTCTCTCGACCCAAAGCGATGTGTTGTCACCGCCTTCTCGTCCAAGCTCCCCTTCGTCCGATCGTCGCATCCAGAAAGTAAAGGACGAAATCAAGGACGCTCTCAGCTCCACAGAGGGCGAGACGTCCAGCGGCAAGTGGACTCGCGTTAGCCAAGCGTTGAAGCTAGGATGTGTGAGGGGGCGACCTTGGTCAGCACCCGAATCCGACGACCCAACACCCGAGGAGAACACGGACTGGATATTACCGGACGAGGAATCCGAGTGGATTGAGTGGGAGAAGAAGAGGAAGGAAAACAGACGACTCAAGGGAAAGACGACTGGGTGTGCCGTTCCCACCACACCTAACGCGCAAAAACCCAGTCACGCAGAGCCGAGCCAATCTAACAAAATCCGTGAGCGTTGTCCTCCTGGTGTCTCTCCCACAGTCCTGCGCGCCGCCAAGGAAAAGGTTAGAAAATGGCAGGCGTCTGTGCCTTCCGACGGTACGACAAGTGGCTCTTCCCTCGGCTCTAGTCGAGCGGTTGTAGCAGCAGCCGCTGCAACCGACAAAACAGAAAAACCGCTGCGATGTGGCACCATTGATTTTACAGTCGTCAAGCCAATAGCAAAATCGATCATTGCAGAGAAACTCCCGTCGCCAACCAAGTCTGTCAAATCCTTCTTTTCTGCGCCGGATTCAGATCCGGCTGATTCGCCAGTGAAAGCCAACTTGCTGCTCGAATCCCCGGTCAGTCCCATGCTCTCGTACGCACAGAACGCGAGCGGCTTCCTGCCTCAAATGACGTCTACGCAAGTAAAGAAGGGATCTCCTTCCCCTGATGGGTCGCGCGGTGGGGTTTTCGGGATGGGTTATAGCTCACAATTGGATGTCGAGAGGCACGTAGATCGTGTCAGCGAGTTGTTGGGAAAGGACGTGGATTTCGATGGGTGGCTGCGGGATGTGCGGACTGTAGAAGATTGATCACATGTAGTCTATCTATTTATGATTGAATGTTGTATTGAACAAGGAGGCTTGCGACCAAGAAGGTAATGTGAAGGAGAGTCGAGACAAGGACGCGTTAGATCATGTGACTTCCACACTTGTTCGATATCAGCGCGTGTCACGGACAAGTCGACTTGCAAGACGACGGCCTCTCCTCCTTGCTCACGATGAGTAGGAGGGACCCCCGGGCGTCCCTGAACGTCAGGCAGAACGATGCCCTTACAGAATTCGAAAACTGTACGTCTCATCTATACTTTTATACCGTGGGTTGACGCTGTGGCAGTCAAGAAGAAATTTCTTCTAGCGAACAAGCACATCACCAAGTAGGCCTGTGCTTTTATGTCCAAGAGCAACGCTGAGCTTCTTCCTCCGGTACTAGGCTCAATTCGACTCTGAGCGTCCGGATTGAAGAACTCCAGTCCGAGATATCTACCCTATACGTCGAGAATCTACGTCTTCGTGCTTCTGAGATTGCGCTGGCCACACAACTCAAGAAGGAACAAGAGAAATCGAAGAAAATCCTAGCGGATGCGGAAGCTGCAGTACGCCCTCCACACCGCTCTGTGGCATTGGGTTTCCCAAGTCTTACAACCTACCCCTTCTAGACATCGAACCTCTCCAAACACCTCACATTCTTGCGCCAGTCGCTGAACATCATGCCCGGAGCGCCCTCGCCCACGTTGGAGCCCAAACCGCCACCGAAGGCCCGCAGACCTGTGCCAGATCCGAACGCACCTCCGCTCATGCCACGACTGTCTCGCGCCCCAAACTTTCCAGGAATTTACGAAGATGAGGAAGTGGCGTCTTCTGCTGATGCAGATGAGGGCGATATCGTCCGTGTGTCCTCATCAGCACGTCGGAAGAAAGACAGGCTATCATCGTCCTCTCGCTTACCGTTGCCACCACGCGTGGAGTCCCCACCGCCCTTGCCGACGCCTCTGAACATCAACCTCGTGGACCGCGAGTCGTTCATGAGACGGAAAACGAGTCGGAGGCAGAGCGGACTACTTTCTGTCAATACCGATGTCAGTACATCGATCGGATCGGGGAGGGTTGAAGGTCCAGTACATCCGAGAGCGTCTAGCCCGGCACTCGGGTCGCCCGAGCGCAGGCATGCGGGGTTGGCCGAGGACGATGAAGAAAGAGAGGTTGACGAGATGATCAACTTAGGATATGGTGTCACAGAAGAGTTGGATTTCGCCGCACGAACGAAGAAGGTGAGAAAAGACAAGAAGCCGAAACTAGTGGAGAGAGATGCTGTTTACGAAGACATTGATTTCGAGACGATAAGAGCAAAGGAGAGAAAGAAACGCAAGGATGAGGGTTCTGGATTGAAGGATGTCACGAACTCCCCTAGAAGCCGCGCGGTACTCCCGCCCCTTGATACCCACATGTCCGGTGCGTCTTGACCCCCACCTTCTCCAAGAATATGGCTTATCTGACGCTTTTTCGTAAAAAGATCGAGATCGACCACGCACGCCGGAGACAGATCCCCCGACTTCCGCGGCTACCTCTATAGCGACATCAAGAACCTTCCTGTCTACGCCTGGGACTACACCGATGACCACCCCCCAGGTATCCCAGTTGCCCACACCTCGCATGTCCAGCCCCGTACCCCTGGGTGGTACCTCGGCGTCTGAATCCGAAGCACCAGCGGGTGGCCGTGAACGTCGTGTCCGTAAGAGCATCAATTATGCGGAACCTAAACTAAACACGTGAGTCGAAGCACAGCCCATGAGATCCCCGTAACCTTATGTACGGGATTCCAGAAAAATGCGGAAGCCCGACTCGCTCCCTCCGGCCCCGGTGACAACCACAGCCCCAAAGAAGCGTATGTCATCCGCGAGCGCTCTAAACGACGACACGGACGGACGATCGTCATTGGATGGTCCTTCTCGACGGCCAGTATCCCCACTGCAGCCTCCTGTTCCGAAACCATCGACCGCCACGTCGAGCTCGTCTTCGACGACCGGAGGCACTTCGGTCAAGTCCAAGAAGTCCCGGCCGTTCATCCCCATTAACGATGACGATGAGAGTGATGGCACGCAAGCAGATGCTGAATATGGCAATGGCACCCCGAATAGCTGGGTCAATACAGACGGTCGGCGGCGGAGTACCCAGACAACCGCCGCTCGAGGCAGCAGTAGCTTTCGAAAGGTACTCGAGGCCGACGACGCGAGGCGACACAGCCTGGCTGTATGACATGTTATGAACCCCCCAGTCGCGTAAAGCTCACGACAATCCTTCTCTCTTTCCGTTTCGTAGGCTTATTCTATACTATTGACAGCACGAACCATGGTGATAAAGTACCATACGGAACATCAACCCCTGATCGTGTAATTATATGTTGATTTTCTCATCCTTTCCTCTTTTTCTCTCCTTTTTTTTGGACCAAACACAGTGACGAATTTTTACGACGTAATTACAATGTTATTCCAGCAACAATAATATTTACAAAGTTCCGAATTGATTGTTGGAACCCCTGGTCTGGGTTCCGAATAGATTGGTTCCAAAACACATTGTGCGCATGGCATCCCTGGCCCACGACCGGGTCTCGATCCCGTTCAAAACTAAGTCTTGTCGTAACATGCTTCTAGCTCTGAATCCTAACCCGCATGTTGGCTCCCGCGGCGTTTTGCTGCGCCACCAATCATAAGACGAGGCTGTGTAATCGGGACTCGCCGCACGTACTAGTACATGTTGAGAGGCTACCGCGTGTACCGCTTGCATATTTACGAGAGCGCTTCGAGTTCGAGGAATCTGGAACGAAGGGGATCGCGAGCGGATCGATCGATCGCACGGTAACCCATCCCGATGCAAAACCGATTCAACGAGATCATCTTCCCGGAGACCCACGAGCTACTAATGGGTCAATCATAGCATTGAGCAGCGGAGACGCGCACCTTCACAACTACAAAGTAGCACCACACGTTATTTTCTTTCTCGTGTTCTCCCGGGAATAACCTGCATATTTTTAAATCGCCCCCAATGGCGTCGACGCGTCCTTGCCGCACATCCCATGCATCATCCGTGAACCTTGTGGACGGAGGGTCTTTGAGTCGGATCCTTTACCTGCACCGACTGGTAACTGTGACGTTCACGTCGGCCTTGGTCTGATGCCATCGACCCAACCGATGGAACGGCGGCTGATTTGGACTCAAGCTGCTCGTCCCTCTTATTCGCCCTTGTATTGCCCCCCAGAGGCTCTGAGGATAGGTACTCACCTATCCAGCAAGCGACGCCGTCAGTGGATTCGGATCGAATAGTAGAAAGGAACAGAACCATCACTATCCCACCACAACCACTACGTTAGCACTGCGACTCACCCGAATTTTATCGAGGTTGACAACTCGACGTTACACCTCAGCCGTTGGGTCTCGCAATCCGAACCCCCGTGGCCACTTGAAACGGGTAACAAGCCGTGAAGAGAGCACACAGAACGAAAGCAAGCAGTTGACTCATTCGTCCTCTGACGACTGTGAAGAGAACAAGTATGATTGTCTGGTTGGCCGCTCGTTTCACATGACGGACCCCACTCACCACAATGCGAGCATCTCCAAGTCCCTCTCTTCTTCTGTAGATCTGACCACACACCATGACAAATTTACGGCGTAGGATGACGATGTTTATTCCAGCATCAATGGTATCATGTACAACGTCTTCAATTGTCTGATTCCGTAAATCAATAGATCCTGGAACACGTCGAGCATACGATTCTCTGGCCACGTCGCCGTTTCAGCGCTCAGAGATCGGGTCTCGGCTGGCTTGTCGTCCCCGTTCAAAAGTAAGCCTTGTCGTCATCTGTCAGCCATGCTTCTCGCCCAACCAACATGATGGCTCACCGCGGCGTTTGGAGGGCTCGCCGCGCCACCGATGCTATACCGAGATCGGACACACATGAGCAACGAGGCTGTGTGTACACGAGAAAAGAAGAAGAAAAAAAACTCGGGGACTCGGGGACTCGGGGACGTACATGTTGAGCGGCCACGACGTGAAGAAGAACGTGTACCGCTTCGTTTCGTTGCATAGCTGCGAGAGCGCTTCGAGGTCAAAGAATTCACCTAGAATGTGTGGACGTGAGCGGATCGATGGATCGTGAGCGGGTTGGACTTGCCTATGGGCATCCCCCACAGTCTGTTTTGGGTTAGGTTTGGTGTCATCATTGAACGGTGACCGCCACTCACCCGAGGATGGTCTGAGAGGGTGGAAGGTTGTCAGTCTCGCGCTCTCGTGGTATTTGTTAGGTGTTTAGCCGCACCTGATGAAGTTGTGGGACGCCTTCGGGTGCCGGCCATCGCTTTGTTTTGTTTCGGTGATGGCGACGATGCGAGTGCTCGGGTACATACCTCAAGGGAAGGCTGGTCCGATGCAACAGCCGCCAGGTGGTTGTTCCTATACCAATCCAGCTTCACCGTCAACTCACCAGAAACAGGAGGACGCAAACATGTGCGTACCACAAGAACCGCTTCATATCCTCACTCTGTTCAATCCCGGCACTGTCAAGCACCCAGACCGATTGTCAGCGTTACAACATGCCTCCAGCCAAACTACACGCACAACGTCTCAGGCCCCCCACGTAACGCCGCCTTGTCCTCGTTCGACGCCGCATAATACTTTTGGATGAACCCCACACGAATGAGGAGGATATCCCCCTGTCGGAACGTCACGCCCTGTGTCTTGGCACATGCCTCGAGCTCGGCGACACTGATTGGGTGGGTCGTCCAGGGGTCGTAGGGAAGCGAGTTGCCAGAGGCGGTGTAGTACGAGACGAGGTCGAGGAGGACGCCGCGGCCGCAGATGCCGTGGTTGGACCAGTCTGGAGGAGACGTTAGATGGACGACGACAAGGGACAAAGGACTTACTGTGCATGCCGAGTTTGACCTGGGCATGATCGATCTCGCTTGGGTCGTGAATCTCCATCGCACCCTCGGATAGCTGCTCGGCGGGCGTGCTGATCACCGTGTGAGCAATGCGCGATGTGAATACAGAATATGGACGCACTTGTTGTAAAACACGTTGTAGTCTCTCAACCCATAGTGTTTGAGACCGTCCCATTGAGAACCTGATTGTGTGTTCTAAAAACCAATCCTGGTCACGACCGATAGTTTGGCGTTTGCACGATGGCGAACGTACGATGTGAATCACGTCGTCTCTGATCGGGATCGACGGGTCGCCCTTGGTAAACGTCGTAATCGACGGAATCTGGCGTCCAAAGACGGGCTGCAACATGGAAGACGTATCCATTCAGAGACGTGTCAGACAACCCGATGCAAATGCAAAGCGCACCCTCGACGGGAAATGAATCGGCCTATCGACCGCCGCGGTCAGTCGAGATCACGAACCCATCCGGCATGAAAGGACACACCAATTCAACGACACTGTCTTGCCCAAGCTAAACACGCGCATCACTAAGCCGCCAAGACACGCCGTCACGACGACCACTTACCGAATCTCCTCGCTCGCCGCCCTCTGCACGACCTCCGCCGTCAACATATTGATCGTCCCCAACTGATCGTCCTTGCCCCACACGTCCCACGCACATCCGTTGAACGTGTGAAACTTGGGCAGCTCGTCAAACGATGGGAGGGGTTTGCCTGTGGATAGCGCCACGGCTGTGATTTGGGCACCGTTTGCCTCGGTCGCGGCTTTCGTCTCATGGACGTCATTGACCGGGGTGACTGGCGCAACAGCGGTGGGGGACACAGGTTGTTCCGTCTTAGCTGTCTTATCGGTCCTCAGAGAAAACATACGCTTGACACGGGATGCCATGGTAAAGGGCGAGTGAGAAGATAATCGACAAGCGTCCACGTCTCATATCAGCCAAGTGGATATATATCCTCTGAATCACATTCGAAGAAGTCCCAGCAAAGATATCCACGGACACGAAAAAACATCACACCTACGGGCTAAAGATATGGTCAGATTTCAAAATCCGAATTGATCAACGAGAAAAAACACAGAATTATAAATACATCCAAGTGGACACTACTAGAACACATATGGTATTCTTATCTTCTTATAAACGGATGGATGAGCGCCTCCTTGGGCGTCAGTCTTCGTGAAGGGTCCAAGGCAAGACATTTGTCCAGCAGGTCGATGAAGGAGAGTAACAGTTTCATCTCTTCGTCTTTCATTTTGACAGACGATGGTAACATCAGACGGGAACGGAGATCCCGGGAAGGGTTCGAAATGTGAACGTTGCGCACGACATTCTGGGGAAGAGGTCAAATGACGTTGCAATATGAGTCAGAATACTCACGGCGCCAGTCACGCGGTCGATTTCTATGCTCTCAAATCCACCGTGTTCGTCAAAGAACATGTCACCAAATTTGGCCTTCTTGATCATTTTGGTGTTGAACCGACCCTTGAGTTCCATCATGAGTAAGAGCATTTGGTTATTTGAACGGCCAGGAAAAAGTATTTTGCCAGTGTACAACTCGTAAAGTGTGCACCCGATGGACCAAACGTCCAGTGCCGGATCATATGGTGCTCCTAGGACTGGAACCAGTACGTTAGATGTGAGACTCGGCCGATGCGAGGCAACGTACTAATTTCAGGGGCACGGTAGAATCGACTGACTAGATAAGGCGTGATTTCATTCTCGGAGGCGTCAGATGCGGATCCCAAGTCGCACAATTTCAGCATGGTCTTTTGCTCATTTACCTGTACATGTCGTTAACGTACTGACACAGGTCAAAGTATGGTGGAACCTACCAATATATTGTCGGGTTTGATATCCGCGTGCATGATGTTGGTTTTTTTGAGCAAACTCAGGGCGAGGAAGAGCTGGTGAGCGTACGCTCTCACGGCTTTGATGTTCAGGCCTACATCTTTTCCAAAACGTTTGACAACGTCCCTGAGATTCATGCTGTACTGATCGTCAGGAACAAAGGAGAGAAACGGAGACTGCATTAACCCACCTCATAGATTCAAAAACGAGGCAAAGATGCCCACGATGTTCGAATGTTCTTTCCAAGCGCACAATATGCTTTTTGTCCTCCGGATCTGCTTGCCTCAACTTATTGAGGATCTGCACCTCTTTCATTCCGGCCCGGTACCTGTCCAGGCCATTAGTCCTGCAAACAGAACCATGCGCGGGGAATACGCACATAGACTCTTGACATCTGATGATCTTGATTGCCACCTCTTTGCTACCTTCACCAGCGTCTTGGAGAACGCGGGCTCTAACGACATTGGCAAACATGCCCTTTCCAAGAGAGGAGAAGACTTGATAACGGCCACCGTCTAGTTGCTCACCAAGAATGACTTGATAATAACCCTCGGGGTCAGCCGCAGAGTCTAGGGTTGTCGTGATCAGTGCCGGAGCAGCCGGTTTCTGTGACATGTCGGTAAATACAATGGCGATATACCATAGGACGGACAACGTACGACGACTTTCTTGAGCGTCTTGACCTTTTTCTTTTCCGAGGGTTCTATTGCAAACATGTCGTCGACATCCTCTTCCTCCTCTTCCTCCTGTACTTCTTCGACTGCCATTGGTCCACCATTATATGCGCGTATACGCGCATCTTCGCGACGGTCCAAGCTAGGATCGTAATCAGCAGCAGAGATCTGTTCACCAGTTCCATCCTGTGCTTGGGCGTTACCCTCATCCTCGTCCTTTGCCAGCTCAAACGCACCCGACTCGGGCGTGGGAGACGCAGAATCTCGTTTGCCTTGCATAACCATGAGCAAAAACCTGGGACAGAGACGAGCCACTCACTGATCGACCCATTCGGCATCCCGGTGACTGCAGCAGGACCATTAAAGGCACTGTGGGGCTGAGGAAGATCAGAAATGGAGGAGACAAGCTGAGGCGGTTGGACCGCACTGCTTGGACCGGGGCTTGGGCTGACGCTCTGCATGTTGCTCGGGATCCCGGTGTACTTTGCGAGGATAGCCTGTCTACGAGCGCGCCGTGCTGCACGCGAGGTATCCTCAGACATGCCCATGTCCATCTCGAGCTCGAGCTCTGGCTCTGGTTTGGGTTCTGGTGGATCTACCCGGGGTGGTGGATCGGAAACAGTGGGGATAAGAGGTCGAGGTGATATCCTTGCAACACCCTCGTGAGCGAACACAAACGCAAACCGACCAGGACGAACACTTACTCGCCTTCCTCCCTGTCCGAGTCGGGTGGTGGAGGTCCATTGGGTCGATTGGCGACGGGAGGTGATCGACGCCGCGGATCGTCTCTACGACGATGGTCTCTTTCTCTGTCTCTACTGTACTCTGGTGCTCGCCGCTCTCTGCCTCTGTCCCGCTCGCGGGACCGGTGCTCTCGTCGATCCCAGCTGTCCCGCTTCCCCCGCTTCTCGTCCCGCCAGCCCCGCCCGTCTTCTCTCTCCCTCTGTCGCTTGTACGGCGGCGGCGACCGCGCACGTCCAGCATCCGACTCGTTGTGGTGGTGTCCCTCCCAGGATCGCTTTGCGCCTGCGGATACGTTAGTCATGGCTTCCAGCAAAATAATTTGGTTGACTGGGCACCGCACGATCGCTGCAGAAAAAAAGGAGTGTGCTAGAACTAGTTAAAAAACCAACGAGACTTGGGGGTGGTGGTGGTGGTACTTTGATGTGTTTACGTTGCTACTCACCGAAAACATGACCTTCCTTTTCTGGAAGAGGTCCGTGCGCAAGAAATAACAAGTTGGTAGTAATAATATGATCCTAGCTCGCCAGTACTAGTGTATAGTATCCTTATCCTTGCCTTATGACCCTTACTCCTCGACTTCGCTTTGCCACCCCCCTCGACTTCGCTTTGCCACCCCCCTCGACTTCGGAGCGTATTCGGTCCCGGTACTGCGCGCTTGGTTCCCGGATCGCGTCCGACGTGGGCTTCTCGAAGGTGCCCTTGGTTCAGGAACAGGGGGATTCAGAAACGACGTGCGCGCCATTCGCTCGATGCGATTCCTGTCGTCCTCGCCTTGCCCTTCACCATCCCCACCAATTCCCTGAATCAACGAACCGTGCGTCTCCGCATCATCCGAATCCGACGGTTGCTCCATGTCCACGTCTTGCTCCATATCTATATCCGGTACCAAATCGGCATCATCGTCGAGGAGCTCGTCAATATCCTGACTTTCATCTGCACCAATGTTGACATCCTGCTCCATTTCGATGTCTGGTGCCAAGTCTGCGTCATCATCGCTTGACTCGAGGAGGTCCTCCACTGCCCTCTCTTCCCCCAACGTGGACCGCCTCGATAGCTCATCGGTTGCTACTGGTCCAGTGTCTTCCTCTTCTTGAGGCATGTCCTCGATTGGGGCGAGCACTTTCGCTTTCCCCTTTCCTTTGCCTTTCCGGGATTCACGTGTCGGCTGTAATTGAGGTTGAGGGTCGACTGAACGTGATCTGGCCCGGGTATTCCGATAAGGTGCATCCGTCGCTTGAGCCCTCGTCTCTCTCAGCATGGATGGTTCAGGTTGCATTGACGAACCACCCCTACGAGACCGTTGTTCCTGAGTTATAACCATTGTCTGCTGCGAACTCGATGGGAAGGTCGGTTCAAGTGTAGGTATCGGCGCGACCGGTGACGAGGCGGGCGGTCGTTCCTTTTCAGCACGCGGAGACAAACCAATCAATGTTGCTTGAGTGGACAGGGGTGGTCCCTCTTGTTCCGGAACCGGGCTGGCTCCTCGCAAAAATGGCTGCGGCGCAACTTCACCGCTATCAACCATGTCATGAGTTCACTAGATCAGTAGTACAAGAGACAAACTTACTCTTCATTGTTCCCGTATGCGCCGTCTCCGAAAAAATCATCACCTTCGATTTCTTGCGAGTCCCCGTCCTTTTCCCGGTCTGCGTCGATGCCCGATGCTTGGCTTTCTTCAGATGACGTCTCTAACACATTCGGTGCATGTCGAGGGTCAGGTTGATGGAGACGTTCGACACGCTGCGGTTCTTGAACAGGTTCCTCCTCTTCTCCCTGCTCCTCGTCAAAGGGGACAAGATCCTGTTCATGTTGCCCGAGATAATCTTGCGCTCTTCCCGGTGCCGCGCCCTGAACCCCTTGCCCCATTCTCTCCCGGTCCTGTCCTTGCCTTTGCTGTCGTTGTCGTTCTTCTTCTTCTTCGTCCGTATCCTCCTCTTCCTCCAGTCGTAGATGAAAATGTCGGCGTGGATCATGACCCAGATGATGCCCCACGTCCTTCAACTGGTCTCCATAATAATCAATCCGCGCATTCATCGTCACTTGATTCTTCTTGTAATGTTCCCGCCACGATTGCCACGAATGCCGTGCCGCCCATTCCCAAGACGGGTCGTCCGACTCACCCTGCAACATCACCTGAATCCATGGCCAATGAGCGTACAACGGGACGTACCAGGTGCTCGAGATCCAGATACGCATTGTTCCCCAACCGTCCATCCCGCGTCGGGAACTTGGTCGCGAGATAATACGCGAGATGATTCCGATCGTCTTCTGTAAATGCAACGCGTCTAATGCACGTGTCAGACACGCTTCACCACGAAACACAAAATGACGCACCCCCGCCCCACACCCGGGGGAATCCCCGGCATCCCCTTCTTCACAGGCTTATCATGGGTATATGTGCTCGTCCGAATACACCGCTGGACGAACCCCCGTGGTTCGACAAAGATAGAGAGACGGTAGAGTTGGGTGGAGTGGTAGTATTGTTTACGAAAAAAGGTGAGGTCTTGTTGTTCGTCGATAAGGAGGACGTTGGTGTCGCGTTCAGAGGGGACGACTTGGCCACCGTGGCGCTATGTGCGCGTGAGCGGGTGAGGCTGGACGTTGGCATGATAGACGCACCTCGATGTCGCGCGTAATCGTACGCTGTCCTTGTATGACACTTCTGTGAAAACAAAACTTGACTGGAACGCCGTTCTCGACGAACAACGCGTCGTCGTCGCGTTCGACGGAGACCGCGCGATTGGACATGCAAGTACCAGGTCAAGAAACAACTCTGACTGGCGCTGAAATTTCGAACCCCGAATTTTAGGTTAGGGTTTGCGTGATCTCATTTCTAACCCTATACGTAATACCCCTAGTCCTCCTCATCCTCCTCGTCTTGCACCTCCCCGATCAACTCCCCCTCTGTATAGTAGCTCGGCACGCTTGCAACGAGACTCTCAACGTACCAATAGCACGTCCTTGGGTGTCGTTTGTTCTCGCCTTCGGGCACGATCTGCACCCACGTCCCACACAGACCCATCCCAACCACCAACTGTTCTGCCGCTTCTGATCCCTCGACCAAGATCGTCACGTCATCCTTGTACGGGTTCCACGGGTCCTCGTCTTCGTCGTCGATAAACCCATCCGGCATCGCCTCGGGCGCAATCGCACCTCTCGACCCAGGCGCGATCACCGGCCTCGGGAAATCCGCCGTCTCCTCCGCCATACTCCCCACCCACGGGCTCAACACGACCTTGAAGAACTTCTCCCCGAGCGTTTCTTCCACGACCGATGCCCGAGCATCCGCGCACCCAGGCGGCATCACGGCCCGAATTTTTCGCGTCGAGGACTCCACGATACCCGTCGTCGTCGTCAGCGGGAACACGCTCGGACCGAGAACTGGCATCAACCAAGGCACAGACACATCCGTCCACGATGCCGTGGTGTACTGTTCTGCAGAGATCGCCGCCGTCCAGGGATCTCCTGCCACAGGGATCTTGGTCACCGGAACCTGGCTATCCGTGTCGAGAGTATCTTCCATGACCTGCCTCGCAGTGATCGAGTCCAGGACGACGTGCGACGGAACGACCTCTATATCGTGTTCCTTGAGTTCCGTTTCGAATGCGACGCTGGGCTCGCTTGTAGGCGACGTCTCGTTGGTGAGACTGTCATTGGCATTCGGAGGCGACACAGTCGCTGAAATCTGGACGCTCAGACTTCCCTGAACGCCCCAACATTCTTTGCAACCGAGGTCAAATTGACCGGGAAGGATTTGCCCGTGTTTGGCGGTCAGTGGCAACTCTTTCCGGGCAATGTCAGCAACGGCGAGTGCGCGCTCAAGGTTCCCGAGATGTTCCTTGGAATCCGAGAATACTTTGTTTCGCAGCATGAAGCGCAGGAAAAAGTGCAGCACTGTGGGTGCGATGAACAAGTTTTTCTCTGTCCTGTCCACTGGTCAGCAAGATGAAATTGAACCAGACGAGAGACTTGCCAGATCAAGCCCTTGTCACACATGTATGATGAAAGAAACACTTTGATCGTGTTTTCCATGTCGTCCAAAAATGCGCCCAGGCGTTGACCTTCCACCGTTGACCTATCCGGACTCGGTTCCAGCTTTTTACCAGGAAGTGCGCTTGGTTCGAGGTAATCTTGGATGATCACGATCTTGGTCCGCTCTGCCTTTGGCACGTCGTCTTCCTCGCCGGATGCATTGTCACCGTTGTTGGGGCCGTCCACTTGCCCCCTTTGTCTTTTGACCTTTTTGTAAATCGGAATGCTGGAGATGAGCCCGATGTAGAGACGAAACTGGGGATGTACGTCGATAGACGGCCAGATCACGGTGAACACGCTTACCTGGTCCCATAAGTACCTCACGCCCTGAGCGATCTCGGGCCACGTCCGCCCGACTCGAAAATCGTCGGCTGCGAGACAGACGCGATCCTCCAAGTTCAAGTGACTGTAAGATCCACGTCAATCTCATCCCAACGATTCCATGAACGCACCCACCCATGAAACGATGTCTCGCTCATCGTCCGCGCCTCCTCACCCTGCTCCCACTCCTCCCACCAAGGGATCAACTTCCCCTCCGCATCGACCGCATTCCCCGCATTCCGTCGCCTCCGCTTCGATTTGCGTTTCTTGGCCGACTCTTCCTCATTGAGCACCTTGATGGTGCGTATCCCCACCCACGCGTCGACTTCGATTGTCCCCTCCGATGGGTCCGTTATATGCTGATACCCCACCGGTATAAACGTCCCAAACGGCACGATCGCCACCCCCTCCGGCGCCGCAGGGAACGGCGGGAACTGATGCATCTGCTCATACGTCCTCGCCATCCCAACTATACGAGTTGATGCCACCAACCGATGACATAATCACACCCTGTCCCATTTGACACACAAGTGGCTGTCCCCATTGACATTCGAACATGGACACGCGCCGGCACACTGCACGATGACTGCGCGATTCGCCATGACCAAACACGACCCACGGCGGACGGACTTTGTGCTCGTGCCGGACGACCAGGGCGTTGATCTCATCTATACATCCTGCACGACGTCGTACACCCGCCGACCCTACAACGGCGTGCGCGCGACGACGACAGTGACACGGACGGACCCGGCTGGAGAGCGGCTCCAGGTGGGCGTCATCGAGTGGTCTGTGCATTCACAGGATCGGGTACCGCTCGTCGTCGGCACGAGGGACGTCGAGATGGCCAAGTCGGGGATTTTTACGTCGTACGTCACCCTGTGTTTATCGTGTGTGTGCGCATTGACTTGCGGATAGCTCGGAACGGTTTACAGCTTCAGACGGGTGCATGTATGAGTGGCAGATTCGAGAGGGTCGTCCACAGGTATGGGGTTGTCCTGTTTTGTTGTCGTGATGGGCTCATGAGGTGCTAGTTGGTGCCCATCGAGGGTTGTGATGCCAATATCGCCTCGACAGCGTACATCGCCACGTTTGTTCAATCGCAGTCTGGATTCTGGCTGCTCCGTAAACATACGTCCTCTCTTTTCGTTCCCCCAGAGGGATTACCCATCCTCGATGATATCATCGTTACATTCATCTATTTTGAGGGTAAATGGCGGGATAAGGAAAGGTCGCGCTCGCGCTCGTCTCGCCTCATGTAGCCCTCGTTTTGCACTTTATCTTGGTTTCTGGATATCATTGGTGTGTATTCATTAGATCGAATGTGTAATAAACATACTGTCACTAATTCCAAGGTGCTGAGTGATATCGATAACTATGTAAATAGTGCTACGATCCCCTTGCGAAAAGCAGATTTTCCCAATTTCTTCTCCACCTTCTGGGCTTGTTTATTTACTACTAACGCCTCCACCAGTTGTCCGTCCCGAAGGTCCGTGTCCCCTATGCCATTGGCCGTGTCTGCAAACACATCCTCCTCGGGAAGCAATTGCGAGAAGTCGTGATACTTGGCCTGTGGCTCGTCCCCATCGTGTTCATCTTCGCTCTCCTTGAGCTCCGGTTCCACAGCGCGTCCGACTTCTTCCTCTTCCTCCTCTTCGTTGTCACTACCCTCGTCACCAGCCCCCTCATCCTCTCCACCCGCTTTCTCTTTCTCCCCATCTTCCTCGCTATGTGCCATAGACCCCTCTTCTTCACCATGACTCACAGACCCCAACCTCACTTCCGCATCCTCCTCCTCACTATAACCCACATCCACATCCATCTTTTCTTTCTCCCCCTCTTCATCCTCCTCACTACGACTCGCAGATTCCGATTGCCGCTTCCACAACGCTGCCCGACTCGTCTCCGGCGGCGAATACTCCGACTCCTCCGATGCCGCCATATGCCTCATCCGCCGCCGCCGCCTCTCCATCTCCCGTAGCCCAAAACTCTCTGCAACCTCCCGCATTCCCTTTAACACCTCGTCCGCCTCCCTCAGACACCCCATGCCTTTGTACACCGCTTCGACGACGCCAAGCGCCAACCCGTGGTTGGCGGACATGCGATTGAGGAACGCGGCGAGGCCATGTGAAGCTGTCAATGACAGGTCTGGGGGATGGGGCATCAGGTCGAGGGAGGGTAGGGGGCCTGGGGCGGGACTGCTGGTGTGTGTTGGGTCGGTGGCGGTCTCTGTGAGAGAGCGCGCTGGGGAGAAGGACAACCCTGCGAGGGTTGACGTGTGCCCATTCGCCGGGTTGGCGGGAACCCACCTCAAGGGCGAAACGACGCTTGTTCGCAATGTAGAACCCGGAGCGGAGGGCACGCCCCCGAGCTGATCGAATACCAAAGGTGTGGCATGCCCGAACGCGGGGAGAGACCGGCGCGGGGCCCGCGCCGAGGCAGATACATCCGTCGACGAGCGCGAGAGTGACCGTGCAGAGGAGACTGCAACGAGATCCACACTCGGGACTGGTGCGCTCTCGCGTGCACTTTCGTGTTTACCGTTCTGATGCATGTTTTGTCTGGGTTCGCTTTCTATTGCACGCTGTTGTGTCTTGTCCAAAAGTTGAGCTGCAGCAGTACGTTGGTCGGATTCCAAGTCACGCGTAAACAGATCGGATACTTTTCGTCGTGCTCCTGCTAGTTTACCCTTTGTAGGAATGTCGATCCCAGGCGGGGGTTGCGATTGACTGAATGGATGATGTGCTTCAGCCTCGGCAACTGGCCCACTCAGCTTCCGTTTTCTGGCGGTATAACCACGAACCGGGGGCCATGTTGTAGAACTCTCTGCCTCCACCACACCCTCTTGTGTGGTAGGGACGACAGGGGTACCGTTAGGGCGTGTATTCGATACAGGCACAACAGGTCGAGGCTTTGACAATGGACGAGGATACCTCGTCATGGATTTCGGCGTTGGTATAAACGGCGCGAAAGGGATACCGTCAGGGCGCGTACTCGGCCCCGGAGTAGACGACGAAGGGGGCTGAGACGACTCCGATGTCGGTTTCGACGGTGAAGTGGCGCTCGGGCCCGCCTCCAGCTCCAGACGCGTCTCACTACGGTATCACATCAGCCCAACATCGTCGTCCACATGCGCGACACGAACGTACCTACTCGACTCCTCTTCCTCCTCTTCCTGTACGAGCTTGATGCGTGCGCGTTTCGCGCTCGGTTCTCCAAGCGAGTCGATTTGCGTCGCTTCAATCGGTCGCTTCAAAGCCAACCCCGATATATTGTGCTTCTGTTGATATCGACGAATCGACACATCAAACTTGACCGAATTCCTGACATAACGGTCGCGCCAGGACTGCCAAGGGTGACGGGCGGACCACGGCCACTGATTATCGACCTACACGAGAATCACTGAGGGTGGCATCGAGAGATGAACGAGTAGACGTACGTTGGCCTCTAGTTTCTTGTAAACGGCGTTCCCATTGCGGCCGGCCTTGGTTGGACAGTAAAAGGCGAGATACTTGATGAGGTATACGTCGTGCTCTTTGGTGAACGAGACGCGGACACTGGGTTGGATGAGTGTGGATGTCGTGGAAGGGGTAGAACAACGTACTTATTGCCACAAGGCATGTATGATGTTGGCGCGTCTTGTGTGCCAGTACAGTACTTGTCGCGTCTGAAGTCACGCGCTTGGTTTTTTCCCACACCTTGCTGGCAGCACCGCCATAGTACGAAGGGGGCTCGCGACCACTTTGAATGACCTTGAATCTGCCACTAGACCGGGCCTGGTCTGTCGAATTTCCATGGCCAAACTCTCCGAGATAATCTCCACCTATTCACGAGGTTTCAGTCCACAGGTATAGGTTAATCATTTATGGTGATACAAAGACCATGGAATTTATTGTGTCGCGCACTCCTTGGATACTCACATCGTTTTATACTGTAACCACCAGAATTTTGTTTGCAGCTCTCCAAAGTATATCATGCATTCGAGTCCCCTTTGCTCGCTTTCGCCTCTCTGTACCCCCTCACCTGCCTAGACGTGGTGTGTCGATTGTAAGGGTAGGAACGTCAACTTTCTTACCAGGTCTGCCGCCGACCGTGCTGATGAGATAATGCGCACCAGTACTGGATACATGTTCCCTCAAGCTTCACGAAAATTATCCCTGGATACTTGCTTCTGGCAAATGTTGGATCTTGCCGCCTTCGTCGCGCGTAACAAAAAAGAAGAGAATCAAAGGCTAAGAATAATTCACTCATAGAACTTGCGATAGGCGACGCGTTCAACGTGCATCTAGGAAGCGGGAAGTCTTTCATAGGATTCCACTGATTCTGATCGAGGTCGCTGAAATCGGTTCCGCACTCAGTCGGAATTTTGGGGGTATGTCGTATACTACGGAGCTTTTGCCTACTCAGTCGAGATGACGTCGCCCTTCTTCCAACCATTCAATCTGTTATTACCTAAATCCTTCGCGAGTGGTTATCGACGTCATTTTATCACTGTAAGTGTTCATCCATCTCCTTCAGCGAGAATGGAAATACTCTACCTCGGACAAAGCTAACCGGGGATCCTTGAAGGGTAAAGTCCGGTTATGAAGGGCTCCCAAATGCGATGATTGCTTTACTGGTGCCTTGTTCTCGTCCGCTCTGAACGAGACGTCGCATTCTTGACTTCTGATCACCAATTATGACATGACGTCACCAAGAGCCTCCTCCCGCGCGCACTTTACACCACCAGCATGTTTTCTACTTGTGTGCAGTCCTACACACGCATACAAATTGTGGGCATGGGCACAATGTGTTTCACTAACAAATCGTTTGACACGTTGTTTCCGCAGTGGATCCCACTTCGAGTGGCTCCAGTTTTTTCGACCCGTCCATGGCCACTACCCCGATGCAGCCACCACCTCGACTGCGTGGTCGCCGCACCGCTCATTGTGGTGTCGATGTGGCCCTATCCTACACGCGCGTATTTACGTCGTGCGCCACCAGATGCGTTCTTTTGATGGGAAGGCTACCTCGGCACCAGATGTACGTTTTTGTGAAGCCAGCACATTGTCATTCTATCATATCCAATGGCACGACCGCAAAGTCGCCCCATGCTCTCACTTGTCGAAGCACGCCGCCGTAAGTTTTACATTCGCAAACCCATCTAACGTCACTGTTTGTCTGTTATCTGATCTCGTCGCAACGTTTGTTCGAACAACATGATAACATACGACGAACTCTTTAAAAGAGAGACACATCTGCCCATCGTCTCCATCAAACAGCTCCTTCACTGAGTCTGCCGTTCTTTGAGTCACCAGCCCTCCACATCAGTCACTCCTTTACTGAAAATGTTCAACCGTGTCTTCACCGTCCTCCCTTTCGTTGCCCTCGTCGCAGTCACTGCCGCGATGCCCACTCTTCTCCAGGCTCGCGGTGACTCCACTGACCAGTGCAACACCGGCGACACTTACTGCTGCAACGAGGTCACATCTGTAAGACATCTCGCCCCTCCCACTCGCCATCATAGCTCACTGTCCATACCCGCAGTCTAACAGCACCAACGCGACCGAACTCATCAAAAAGTACAGCATCAACCTCGGTTCGCTCGCCGACTCGCTCGTTGGGCTCAGCTGCAGTCCGGTCAGCGTGATCGGCACGGGTTCCGGTGCATCGTGCACTTCCAGCCCCGTCTGTTGCACGAACAACGACTTTGTGAGTTATTTTGCAAAGGGTCGGAAGTCGATATTGACGTTCGCGCGTCCTTGTAGAACGGCGTGATCAACCTCGGCTGTTCCCCTGTCACTGCGTCTGCGTAGGCTTACCTACCGGCGCCCACGTTCTTTTCTATACCTTTTTGTGGCTGTATGCTTTGATACCCTGTTTATACCCTTGGGCAGACGCCGTTAATACACTATGTTGTGTTGTGTTTCATCGGAAATTCGGTCGTAAGCTTTGGGCAGAACGAGCAAGGCGATTGCAGGGCCGAGATAACGTGAAATGGCACTGGTCGGAGGACATCAAGAGTGTTGTTTCCATTGAGAAAAAGTGATAGGATAGACCGTTTTGAATCGGTACTGCAACGATTTCTCGATTTCGTCGTCTGGTGAAGTCTCAACTTGTGTGGCGAGCCTTGTGATGACTCAGCGGCAGATAGGGTGTTAGAAATCAACGATACATCGAATTAGTGTATCACAAAGACTCAGCTTATGCATCGTCATGCACTATTCAGCTTACAAAGTTGTGCATATCTCTGACCTACATAATGTCAACTTGTACAAAGGGGAAATCTGATAGTCGTCTCCCCGACCCTCACAACTTACAAGGGCTCGCCCCGTCTGATCTAGGTCATTCGCGCACTCGTCTTGCGACAAGGGGAACACCGAGTATTGAAGTTCAAGCTTTACATTGTCACCTTTTACTGAACTGCAAGTTTCACCTGGACTCTTTCAAGTTCGGGTCGAATAAATTCTCGAGGTGCGTACCAAGAAAATCGAGACCGAGGCCTAGAACCGAGTTCCGTGCATCGCTTCTTCCTTCCGAGCGTACACACCTGTGGGCCTGTATCGAGACCGCATCTATGATCCGCGCTTGGCGCTTGGCGCTCGTCTATCAAATGAATGTGGTGCATACGGCTTCTTGAACGGATCCGTAGGTCGCGGAACAGCTTGAGGAATATTTTTTCGATTGACGTTGTCCAAGGCCGCCTTAGAATCGATCAGTAAGTGTGCAGCGGTACCGGCTCTAGACCCGCCTTTACATTTCTTCCATTACGCTACCAGGCCGTGGGCCACGTTCGTCAGCATCTGCCTAACCGCGACTGCGGATGTCTTCCAAGTTTTTGCGTCCGTCAGATTCCATGGCCATGACGTCCAGACACTCAGGCACAGATATATTACCGGCGGAACTACAGTTCAGCCATTGTTTTGCGTCTACGCTTAGCGCCTGCGGATGCAGGAGGGCCAATCATCATCATATTGCGTGAACCGAAGCCCTAATGGGCGGCGGCATGTAACATCTATACCTAGCAACGATACTCGTAAGTGTTCTCACTCGTCCACATCAACCTTCATTTTATTTACTTCCGACTCACCATCACGGAATGGAAGTAGGGTAAGCCCGACCTCCTCGCATTTGCGCCCGTGCCGCATGACTGGGATTCGGGTCGGGTGCGTGAGATGGACGGAGGGTGACAATGTTCTGTTCGCTGTATAAAAAGGTGAGTCGAGAGAGAACTCACCATCAGCAAACAGCTCTCCATCGCATCTAACTCGACCGACCCGTAGTCACCCGCTTTACCACTCAAAAAAATGCAGATCCACTTTACTATCCTTTTCTCTGTCGCTGCGCTCGTCGCGAGCGTCATCGCTGATGACAGCTCCGAGTGTGACACTGGTTCGATCCAGTGCTGCACGAACACCTATTCTGTGAGTCTTCTCATGGATTGCACTTGTCTGCATCGCACTGATCATGAGCTATACTGCAGTCAAGCGACTCTGCGGTCACTGAGCTCCTTGACTCTCTTAACCTTGGCCTCCCTGACCTCTCGGGTCTCGTTGGGACCAGCTGCTCCCCGATCAGTGCACTCGGCACAGATAGTGGCGCAGACTGCACCCAACAGCCTGTGTGCTGCACTGACAACCAATTTGTGAGTCGTACGCACCGGAACTGTTGAGCCGTACTGACCTTCTTCTTCGGTACACACAGAACGGGTTGATCAACTTTGGCTGCTCTCCCGTCAACATCAACCTCTAAAAATGAAGGGTGCAAGTCGTCATTGCGGCTTCCGACGTCTTTCCTAGATGCTTTGGATACAGTTATCATGTTTCCTTTGACAAGTGAATGTGATAATTTGGATGGTCAAGTTGACTGCAGGCTTCATCGAAAAGCTCAAATGAGGCATGAGTTATCGCGGACCCGCAATCGGTCGGACTTGGCCTGAAAACATTGTACCAATCAGTTACTACAGTAAAGCACGAGGCGTTGAACCCCATTCAGGACGCACCTAGAGAAGATTCTGGAAAAAGGAAGCGATGATGTTCCCATGGTAAGCAAAAGACTGGCATATACAACGTCGGGACATACGCGAGGCACGATGGCGTTCAATATCGATCGACTCAAAAAAAGGGACGATTCAGATTGTTGAAAGTGTGTGTAACGTTTAAGCGGCTCGAGCGATTGCCATGACTGGCAATCACTTAAGCACGAGTGTCCTTGGCCAATTCCTGAATGCAGATGGTCAATAAATTGCTTTTTGGTCACATCAGAACGAACGTATTGGATTCTTCGAGACTGAGGGGCCCTAAGCGCGCGTAAACTTTGGAATGTATGTACTGATCTTAGTACCGTCTGGGGCTCCGTGGTCTGACCTAGTCATAAAGCATATCGTGTCAGTTTACATGTTTCATGATGGTACTGGTAATCTCCTCTGAATATACCAAACCTTTTTGAATATATGGAGGAGATTACTAGTGCTGTCTGTGCTCGGGTTAGCTCGACTCGGGTGGTGGAGAAGGAAGAAAGCTAACGGTTGCCGCGGCGCGGAAATTCAATATTTCAATACTCAATCTCAGCTTCCGTCGCCGGCATCGCCCGGCGCTTAAAACCGAGCAGCACTAACCCAATCTTAAATATTTTCAGCTCCCTCGTGATCAATCGAGGTTTTTGAAACTCCTTGGAAGTCTGGTTTGAGAAAATGTCGTATGTGTTTTGTTCGAGACCACACGGGTTCCCGAGGAACTGAGGCAATAGCCGTCTCAGCACTTGTCCACGATCGTATTGCCCACCCAATGGCCCCGTCCTCAACAGCAATCAACATTGCGTGTCCTCAGGTGATATTTAAATGCGATATTTATCACTACACATGAAACTTCCGGTTTCATATCTGTTCCATAGACAGTTCCAGGCCGCCCTATGATCAACCAGGTGGTCTTGTAAAAGCTTCGCATTCATATTTCGCGGCAGTGGCCGAACACACATCATACCTCAAGTGCAGGTTGTAAAATTCAGACTGTACGTCGTGCTCTCGAACATTGTCTTGGCGGAAATATTCGTGGCAGACCCGACTGATTCCCCGTTCATGGCTGAAGAATGCAGGCTCGTCCTCCGTCTCATGTGCCACACCGTTTTTGCGTCGGCCTGCGACTATAAACGTATCCACTTACCCTGCGGTGTCGAAACAACACGTCGTGACCGAGGACGTAAGATTGCTTCTCTACGGTCATGCTGCGGGACCGAGGACCACGCATTTTCGTGTTCAACAGAGTGTTCAACGGTAATGATGCATCTTCTATTTTCGTATAAAGAGGTGCCTCAGAACAAGCTCACGAGCATCAAAAATCTCCATCGCTTTTCGTACGCGCCAACTCCCTCGCACTACTCTCAACGAAGATGTACATTGGCCTATCTGCCCTTCTCCCCATCTCTGCTCTCGTCGCTCTCGTCGCCGCTGCTCCCAATGCACCTGAGACTCGTGATGTTGGCGAATGCAACACCGGCATGCTCGAATGCTGCAATAAGCTCTATGATGTGGGTGCCTCTCCCACCCATCCTGCTCCTCGTCGATAATTACATACGTATAGAAATCTGATCCAGCGCTCCTCGGAATCCTCTTCGGACTTGGTCTCCCCATCCCCGACGCCAAGGGTATGCTCGGACTGGATTGCAGCCCTCTCACTGCCATTGGGACGGGCGGGACTGCCGGATGCAGTGCGAAGTCCGTCTGCTGTTCTGGGAACGAATATGTGAGTCGGCGCACGCCGAGGCTTTTTTTGTCAGGGTGTGTGCTGATGGTTTTTTCCTTGCCCGCATACGTGCTTAGGGCGGTTTGATCAACGTCGGTTGTTCCCCGATCACCCTCTAAATGACTGAGGGAGTAGAAAATCGTGTATATCTGCGAAAAACATTGGTGGCTACGCACAAGGCTATATATACAGGAGCTCGAGGTCACGCATAAATTAATTTGAGTCTCATCCCTGTTAGGAGTCGTAGAATCCAGTTCAATTTTATGCCCGGCATCAAGTATGAACGAACGATAAGCCTGCAGATCCAGAGGTCAGGTGCTGTTAACTCCTTGTTGATGCTGTAAAATTCAGGCTGGTACTACATCGCGTTCTTGATCACCGTGACCAACGAACGGATGTATTGTACCGATGTGGAAGTGGATCAGGAAACCCTATTTTTGTGCTTGGGGTCAACGGCAGGCCATACGCTTCGACTACATTTTCTGATGTCGCGGTTTGTCATTACTACCAGTCCACCCGTGCTATGTAGTGCGCGACCTCCCGGTCCCGCAGCACGATTGCAAATGCAAAGAAGTCAGGTGTTGTTTCGACATTGTAAGGTAAATAGATCCGTTTGTATACTTCCACCGATCGACTCAAAAATGCGCGGCACGTGAAACGAACTCGAAGGATCTGCCTGCACTCTTGCTGTAAATTTGAACGGTCGTCCACCACGAAGAGACACTGATCCGTTTGTTGGTCACGATAATCAAAAACACGAAGCAGTACCCGCCGGAATTTCACTGCCTGCATGAATAAAGAGTTGGCAGGGCCTGGCTTCTGGATCTGCAGAGTTATCGCGTTCAAACCTGATATCATTCAAAACAGGGCACAATAATTCTACGACTCCCAACAGGGATGAGACTCGAATTAGTTTATGCGTAACGACGGATGTCCTGTATATAGCGATGTGCGTAGCTACCAACGTTCTTTCTAGATATGCACAATAATTTTCTACCCCCTCCGTCATTCAGAGGGTGATCGGGGTGCAACCGATGTTGATCGAACCGCCCTAAACAAGTGTGCGCAAGGAAAAAAACTATCAGCAAAAACAAAAGCGCCGGTGTGCGCCGACTCACATGTTCGCTTCCAGTGCAGCAGACAGGCTTCGCACCGCACGTCCCGGTGACCGCGAGAGGGCTGCAATTCAGTCCGAGCAGACCCGTGGCGTCAGGGACGGGGAGACCAAACCCGGCGAGGATTTGGATGCCCTTTGGATCAGTTTTCTATACATATGTAATCAATAATGAGGAGCAGGATGGGTAGGAGAGGTACCCACTTCATAGGTGTCATTGCAGCATTTAAGCGTGCCGGTGGTGCATTTGCCCGCAGCACGAGCTTCAGGTGCGTTGGGAGCAGCAGCGACGAGGGCAACGAGAGCAGAGATGGGGAGAAGGGTAGATAGGCCAATATACATCTTTGTCGAGAGTGGTGCGAGGGAATTGGCGTGTACGAAATGCAATAGGATATTTTGATGCTCTTGAACTTGTTCTGAAGCGCCTCTTTATACAAAAGCAGAGGTTGGACCGTTGCCGTTCGACACAAAGCCATGCGGTCCCCAGTCCCGCAGCACGACTGCGCATGTAGAGAAGCAGCCTTACATCCAGGCTACGACGTGTTGTTTCGACGCCGCAAGGGAAGTAGATACATTTACAACCGCAGTCCAGCGCAAAAACGCGTGGCACATGAGACGAAGGACACGCCTGCATTCTTTGGTTGTGAATACTAGGCGACCAGTGGTGTCTACAACGAAGAACGCCACCAAGACAATGATCAAGAACACGACACAGTCTGAATTTCACAACCTGCACTTGAGGTATGATGTATCCACTGCCGCAAAGTGTGCATGCGAAGCTTTTACCAGACCACCTGGTCTATCATAGGGCGGGGAACTGTATCTATGGAGTGGACATGAAACCGGAAGTTTCAGGTGCGATGAATGGGGATGGTGTGCCATACCTGTGTAGGTGAATACCAGCTGAAAATATTTAATATTGGATTAGTAGCAGAGGGAGCGCATCTTTTCTGATACTTTCCCTTGGGTAGTTGTGGTCAGCGCTGGAAATACTGCTCGGTTTTGGCTGGGCGTGTTTGAGAAATGAAAGTGTTGATGTCATCGCGCCGGGGGCGACACGATGGCGGGGGTAGTTTTGCCATGAACCGAACCGGAGCTGACCCGCAGGGGCACTCTGTTGTAGTCACTTTTTTTTCGAAGTAAGACGAAGTGCACTTCCGGTTCCGAAGGAAGTGGGTTCGAAGTGAGCAAGACAGTGAGCCGCCGGGCCGGCATTCCCCAGCCAATAGTATTCAGAATTTATAACTAGACCTGATTATCGCTACACTCGTGGCTGCTGTATACTAATCAGCAGTTGACCACGCCTTCAACGTTTCAACCATGGGACTCGATGGGACTCATTCCAACCGACGCAAACGAGTTTGAGAAACGGATTTTTGACGGTGACTAGTAAGGTAATTTACATAAGTAACCCATTTTCTTTGTCTGGTGATCTGCCAATGGGTACACTGAGCCTCCTCGCGAGTCGCCCACCAAGGTCCTGGCCCAGGCCCTCCGGGTACATCGCACTCGAAGTTTCACCCAATAAAGAACAAGTTGAGGCGCTACTCGATCTCATGTCTCGTGTCGCCAAAGGGCACACTCAAACCATTTCGGAGCGAGGCCGAACTTGGCTACCGAAGAGCCTGTATCAGAACCTAGCCGACTCGGAGGCGAGTTATAGCAACACTAGACCTAACTGGCCAGGGGAGAGTATTGTAAAAGATGCGCTCCCTCTGATACTAACCCAATGTTAAATATTTTCAGCTGGCATTTATCACTACACATGTATGGCAAACTACCCCCATTCAAACCTCGCAAACTACGGAATAAGGCACATAAAAACTTCCGGTTTCATATCCATTCCATAGATACAGTTCCCCCCTATGATAGACCAGGTGATCTGGTAAAAGCTTCACGTTCACGTTTTGCGGCAGTGGACACATCATACCTCAGGTGCGGGCTGCAAAATTCAGACTGTGCGTCGTATTCTTGAATATTGTCTTTGGTGGAATTCTTCGTGGCAGACACCACCGATCCCCTACTCACGACCAAATAACCCAGGCGCACCCTCCGTCTTGTGTTCCACGCGTTTTTGCGTCGGCCTGCGGCTATAAAGGCATCCACTTACCTTGTGGCGTTGAAACAACACGTCGTAACCTGGATGTAAGGTTGCTTCTCTACAGTCGTGCTGCGGGACTGGAGACCGCGTGTTTTTGTGTCCAACGGCAACAGTCTAACCTCTGTTTTTGTATAAAGAGGCGTTTCAGAACAAGTTCAAGAACATCAAAATATCCCCTTGCATTTCGTACACACCAATTCCCTTGCACTACTCTCGACAAAGATGTATATCGGCCTATCTACCCTTCTCCCCATCTCTGCTCTCGTTGCCGTTGG
>JBBPMD010000359.1:0-27463 GCA_038090095.1 Zangia roseola
TACCGGCAAGTAAGAAATACGTGATAACACCCATGGCCCCTATATCGACGGGTTTTCCGTGACCAGCTACAACAAACGTCAATGAGTGTGCATGCTAAGCGATGACCGAGGAAGGCATACTCTTCTTGAAAATTTCTGGTGCCATGTACTATAAAGCATCTCAATAACCTGCAAGGACTAACGGGAGAAGACTAACGCCCGGTGTCCCACAGACTTCTGTAAGCATGCTGAGTTTACTGTCTGGCATCACACGACTGAGCCCAAAGTCGGCAATCATGATCTCCGAGGTCTTCTCAGGCTTGGAACGGAAAAGCAAGTTTTCTGGTTTCAAATCCCGATGGACAATACCGCAATCGTGGATATACTTAACCGCGCCAAAGATAGTGCGCACGAGCCCGGCGGCATCACTGCGTTGATAAATAAGGTTTGGAGCGCGAATAGAACCTAAGGTTACTCACGCTTCGGTATATTGCCCCCTCGCACATATACTATCGAAGAGCTCGCCACCTGTGCAGAGATCAAAGCAAAGATACAGATTGTGGGCAGTCTACGTGATTATAAGTGCCAGGTTCCTATAAGTGCGGTAACTCGAACCTCGAAGTAATCGTGCAGTGTGACAATGTTGGGATGACCAATGGACACTCGTTTTAGCACAGCGATCTCATTACGGACCTAAGAAATCAATGGTTAGCGATCGGACCCGGATTCAAGGGTCTAGGGTGGGCTACGCGTTCGCGCGATCAGGGCATTCGGGCGCGATGATCAACGGTCATGATCCCACGAGGTGGACGGAGACGACTAGCGGATGTGGGCGCGAGTCAAAAATGCCGGCATGCTGCGGCACTAGGACTCGTAGCGCACCAGACAGATCGCAGCACTGATAAGAAGCTGTGGATGTGCTTACCATATGTTCCCTCCCTTCCATGAGTTTCTTGTTGATGACTTTGCAAGCATAGTACTGGCCAGTCTTGACATGGATCGCCTCCTTCACGATTGCATACGTGCCGCTCCCAAGTGTACGCCCAGTGCGGTACTAGAATTTTGAAGCCAAGCCGGAACGATCGATAAAACGCAAGAGATCGAGACGGTACGAAGTGTGATCTCACAGTAACTCACCTGGCAGGGGACCGTCACGGGTTGCTGGGGCATGGTGAGCGCAGGGTCGAACTCCTGGTCCTGGTGAATGAAGTTGAGAAAAAGAGGAGATGAGAGTGCGGAAGAAAGCGAGGCGTATTTAGTAGACTCACATCGACGGCGTGCTCCGGCCGGTCTTCCGGATCCATCGCCGAAGGTTCCGGGGATGCTGTGTTCTGCTCAGCAAAGTCGATCACTGTCACTGCCGCGTGTGGTGTGCTTGGAGTCACTGGCGTCGCTGGTGGTTGCGGCGACCGCCTGCCCAGACCAAGCAGGTTCAGCCGCGACGACGTCTTCCCAAGCAGCGTCACCCCTGGCAACGTCAAGGAGCGCCTCGGCTTTATATTGCGCTCTTCCTTGTGGTCCTTGGGCTGGCTGTGGTTTGCACCCATGGTGCCAACAGTGGAGAGTGTTACAAAGGAGAAGGAATGCTGTCTGAGGTATGCTCTAACCCTACATGTGTCCGCGTCTGGTATAAATGGCGTTGGTAGAACCCGATGAGGTTTGTCATCTTGCCTCACTTGTTCTGCGTGCTGCAAGTGCGCTACGAATGTGGCAGGACCGTCCCAATATGCGATGCCCTATCTGAATTCTCCCCCTCTTCTGATGTGACTCACAGTCGAACACTGCGAGTGATGAGACTAATGAAGACCAACATGTGTATCCCTGTGCCGAACTCGATCTACCGAACACGTTTCTTGGCGTCAATTTTGGCTCTGCCTCCGAGTTCTACATCAATATAGCGTGGTGACTTTCTGAGCTAGAACCTGTCGAACATTCTGACATGTGCTGTGTAAGTGCGTGTTCCGGTCCTTTAGATGTGGCATGTGTGATAGGTGTGACGGCGTCAGGGCTTGAAGTTACGGTGACTACCCTTCTGAATCAGGGCCAGGCGCGGTAGTCTCCGTCTTGAACCATCTGGCACTGATATGTACCTGCCTGTATACTGCCTTTCGGAGGGCTAACTTGACTGTTTTCATAGTTTTACTCGTTTCTGTCGCGCCAGTGCTGCAGCATCTCGGATCAGCAAGCTCGCCTCGGTTTGGAGAAGCGGGGAATACTATAGTGACACATTGACATAACCTTCAACGTTCGGTAAAAACAGTTAACGTAAACTCACGTATACCGCAGAAAACCGACACACGAGCAGGCTTTGCCCTTTGTACTGGACGTCAACGACGTCCATGAGTTGGGACCGTCGCTCTTTGTTTTCTTCCCCTTAGACTTTATTCTACCCATCCTCTTAATCTGTTGCAGGCATCAACACGATGCGAATCCGTCTCATCCCCCCATCGCCCCAGCCCATAATTCTTTACGGTCTGACATTTCCAGGTGTTCTTGCCTTGCCCGGCTTCAGTCCCAACGCGACCATTAGTCCTGCATGGTCATCACAACTTCAAATCCTTACTTCTATCTTACAGCTCGAGCCGCCTTCGAATATTCACGTGCTGGATCGAGGAGTTGGTTTAGTCGCTCGCGTCCAAGAAATATGTATGGACCTCCCACAGAAAGAATTTGAGGTCAAGTTCGTCGATGGCCGGGTAATCATTCTCCCTATGGATTCGGACTGCGTTCGAATGTTATTAAATGTCGCTGCCGATGTCAAAGGCTGCAGTGAGTCTGAGAGCCAGAGAAGTAGCATGGAAAGCGGTGCCTATCCAGCAAGTACCACTGGCAGCTTAGGGGATCTCCCGCCCAGCCCCACGAAGCCTTCGAAACCAGGTAAACACAAGAGACAACGGTCTCTTTTGTTTTCTTTGATATCGTACGTCCATTATTCACTCGCGAGTGTGGTCTTTCCTTGACAACATGGTCGACAGATCCTTGGTCCCGAAGTCGTTTTCATCGCCGCCGCCGCTTTCCAGCCCCCCACCGCTTACTCCACTTCCACCTCTCCCTACTCCCAGACGCGTACCTCCAGTTCCTCAACGATCTGGCTTTGCCTCGGCACGACCCCACGTAAACTTCCTTCGCAAGCGAGCTCGAGCGACCCTGATTGACGTTTGGAGGCGCCATATCGTATCAGCTCTTACGCCTCAACATCTGCCTCCAGATGGATATATCGAGTGGACTTTACTTGCATTGGCCAGTGAAGTCCGGGAGGAGATAGATTCGTTTAAGCCTGTCAGGTCTCATCATAGCTTTCGCGTCGGTAGCACAAAGGCGGGCAGGAATAGACACAGGAAAACCCAAAGTGAAGGTAGACGGTCTCTCTACCTTGGGAGCCGCAGTCTGGACTGTGAGTTACAGCAGTGGCATTCCAGTGCTCCGTCCCCATATCCGGGAATGTTCGGAGTGGAAGACTTTGATCGGGTTGTCTATCCTCGTCGGGAGCAAGGTAAGGAGGTTTTGTATCTTAGAGACAACGCTTAGTCATGTCTACAGTGGATGAATGGGGCGTTCGATATGTCCACGACCTCAGCCTCCCCGACGAGGCCGGGCATTTTTTAGTGGAGTACGACGATTACGCTGACAGCCTGCTCGGAGAACATTTCACTTTCGAGGACGATCGGGACGATGACGAACGGCTTACTTTTGAGCTCGGCCTTGTGGAACGCTATGACAGTGATACCAATGGCTGCTTGTCAAACTTTGGTGACGAGCATCGACATCCAGGTGCCTATGGTCTTACTTGTGGCGATGACGATGGCAGTGGGCTAGCAGATACCGGATTTGAATTGTCGAGGACTCCTCTCACTCCTTCAGATGTTAACGACGACGGGGACTCGGACGACAGTCAGGTATCCCTCCGGACTCCTGAGGAAGGGGAAGAACTTCCTCTTGCTCCGCCTGTATGCCTACAGTATGGATCGGTAACTTGCTTTGCTCCTCAGCCAGGCTTGGTATCAAGAGTTGCTTCATCTCGGCCGCGCCCTCGTTCCCCGATTACTTCGGATAAATCCCCGAGCGCCCGTTCACCGCCGTCGCCTCCTCGAATGCAAACCGCGCAGCCTGCTTCGAGCGTACATAACCGTCGCTACAGAGATCTAGAAGTCGAGGAGCTGATTGCCTCGCGCGTTGCGCATCTAGATCGAATCTGTGCCGCACTCGATCTTGTTCGAAGCCGGGCTCGCGAGGAAGGATGGAGACAGTTCAAGGCCACTATGATCGGAGCCCAGAATGGGTGGATGGACGCTGAGACGGAGAGGTCATTGGAAATCAAAGCAAAGCGGCGAGCTTGGAGCTCGGGCATCAAGATTTCTGCCCCATATCTATGCGCGCCTCGCTTCGCGCCGAACGTCTGGGATGGTAGTTTCTCGAAATACACCCCGTCGACAAGATCCCCCGGTCTTACCTCTTCCACCAGGGGAATCCCGCGAGTGCGCGGACCAATTGTGCCCACTGGTTTGTCCCTTGGGATTCCAGTGCAGAGTTCGCCACTCGCGACGTACGTTAGGAGTGCGGAAGATGCACAAACGTCTTCTCCCCGCAGGTACGGTGATCTGGGCTCAAGATATAGCACGCAAGCGATGGTGGTCAAGAAGTCACCGCGTGTGCACTTTGCTGACAGTATCACCAAGCTACTTCCTGTATGCGAGGACGAGAGCGAGGATGCGTTCGAGTCCGGCGAGGTCGCTACTGTTGGCTTCCCGCGGGGAGTGCCTGTCTCCGTTTCAGCCAATGAAGTGGAGGCTGTGGGGGGACTCGTGGATAACGAGGAAGATACTCTCTACTTCTGCCCGACGCAGCCACGTGTGCGCACTACCAGCATGTATGTTGGTCCGCCGACATCCCCACCACCTCCACCTCCTGCTCTTCCGATGTTCCGGCCTAGTACTCCCCCACCAACATATCAAGCCGCTGTCAGTGGAGATGATTCCGCTACAGCGAAAAATGGTGAGGGGAGATTAGATGCTTCCGCATTGCTATTACAACCATTTTCGTCGCTCTCTATCTCCCCATTGCAGCAGTCGCCGCCCCGGCCATCACTCATTCCCAATCCTCCATTCGTTCCCAGATCCAGAGCGGTCTCGTTGCCCACGGCCAGGTCTTATGCCAATGTGAACAAGACCCGTCGTATTTCTGACCGGCACACCAGCGAACGTTGCGAAGACTTGTCCCAAGTGTATGCTTCGCCTCCGCCCATGGGCCCGCTGGTCATATCGGCGACACCTGCGCCACATGAACAATACCCCCGATACGCACACGTCCATTCACCCATCCCTTCGAACAAGAAAAGTACAGCTGCATCGATCCTTGGAAGAGCGGGGAAAGAGGTAGTATTCGAACAGGATGGGTCAGAGTTTACCGTCGGCATCGAAGTCGCACTTGGAAGAGCGGAAGAAGGACGCGTTGTTTGGTGAACCTCGGAATCATGAACTTGAGGTAGTCATCGCTGTCCATCCGCTTCTCGCATTTCCCTGTTCGAATTCCTTTATGCTTGAATGGTGTGTTAACATCTTGTCCGTTTTGTTACTTTGGGCGATGTTTCAGACACGCCACGTATCCTACTCACATAATACCCAGCTACTAATCCATTCACTCTTTATGTCTAGTGATACACAGGCGCAGTGCCAATCATTATTGTGATACATACTTACATGGACCAGTTTCGTGTGCATCATGTTACTTTGGACTATCGAACAATTTGCATTGAGTTATTTTGTTGACGTTTTGGACTTTTTTGTCAGGCAAATCGAAAGCTTTGGGTTTCATGATCACAGCGAGGCTTGAAGCTTGACCACTGACCATTATTATTCCCTAGCCATCAAATTACTGACAGTGGGTCTACTAGTAGTTTCGGCCACCTTTCGGCCAACCCAAGGTTCGTAGCATACTCAAGCTACCACTCAGGACTAGCCTGTCTCTCCAGGTATTCGACCTACCCTTTTAGAGATCTAGCGTGTCACATCGTCGAACTTGAAGGAAACGCCCTTCTGGGACTCGTCTGACTATCTTCCTGTATCTAAGGGGCTGCCCACGGGAGACTAGGTAATTTTGATGGTTTCTCACGTGCTGCCAGTGCCAGACGTCTTATCACTTGTCAACTTTTCTCGGTATGTGAACCCTGCCTGTTCTTGAAACTTCTTATGCATATATTGTCCCACAGACTTGCCCCCATGACTATAACTCGTAGGTCTCCTGATATCGGAAAACACTATATATCACACCGCCTTACCAGTAGGTATTAGCTTATCGCGTGGTTTTGCTTCTCCCCTTCTTAACGCCGATGTCTCATAAGAAAGCAAGATCGGAGAAAATCGAGGAAGCCACTAGGGACAATGTCGATACCTCGGACCAGCGTCTCCTTGAGCTGGGGTACAAGCCCGAATTTCGGCGTGAAATGTCGCTGTTCGGGGTGTTGGGCATATCGTTCTGTGCCATTGGGATCCTCACTGGGATGAGCAGCGCTTTTCAAACTGGATTGTTCTCTGGAGGCCCGGTTGGATTATTCTGGGGTTGGAACGTGAGTAGCTTACATCCCGATGTGCTTTCCTGTCTCATTGACGTGCCTAGATATGTAGTTTCTTCATGTTTCTTATCGCCCTTAGTTTGGCGGAAATCTGCAGCTCATAGTAAGGATTGGGTGTTCATTTAGACAACGTTTACCGCTGTAGGCTCATGCACCTGTCGCCAGCCCAACTCTGGGTGGTCTTTACTTTTGGGTGTGCAAGATGAAGCCCGACTTGCCGATCCTTGGATGTGCGTCCGAGGCCGTTCCTTGGCAACAGAGAATGTTTACCCCAGTCTAGTCTGTACAGGGTGGATATACTCGATCGCAATGGTCTTCACCGGCACTGCAGGAAACCTCAGGTGAGTTTCAAGCCATTACGACTGTGTTCTTTCTTCCAATAACGAAACCTTAGTGTGGCACTGTACATTGCCTCGATGGCAGAAGTTGGCCAAGGTCGATCTCTGACCCGTGTGGAAATTGTTGCGATTGCCTGGGCCGTCAATATCATGTCTGGAATAGTCAATAGCATCGGGACGAAAGCCATCGGACGAATGAGTACTATCAACGTTTGGTGGACGTTTGGTGGCACTTTTGTGCTTGTGATAGCGCTCCTCGTAAAGGCTCCCGTGAAGGTAAACACACCAAATATGACAATGCAACGGTTCACTGACATATCGCAAGAACTCGGCTGAGTTCGTATTTACCAACTACCAAAAGTAAGTTGATTGATTCAATGGGTGGCTGGTCGGTCCTCATGCGGTCATTCAGTTTCACTGGATGGAATTCTCGAGGATTCGTCGTTCTCCTAGGTTTCCTCCAGGTAAGCCCATAAATCCGGCGCTTTACAATATCTGAGAAGACACGAGGCCATTTACACACTAGAAGGTTGCGAAACAGCTGCTCAACTTGCTGAGGAAGCGAAACGCGCGGAGGTTTTAGCGCCTCTTGCCGTTGTAGGCAGCATTGCAGGCTCATGGTTGATTGGCCTCGCGTACATGCTCGCGCTCCTCTTCTCTGTGCAGAGCATTGCGAATGTACAGGAGACGACGTACGCTATACCTATCGCCCAGTTATTCTACGACGCCGTCGGACCGGCTCTTACTATCGTGTGCCTCGTCGTCGTCGCTTTCGCGCAAGTAACAGCGTCGATCACAGCATTCACCGCAAGTTCGAGACTGTTTTATGCTCTTGCAAGGGACGACGCATTCCCCGCGAAGAAAAAGTTTATGGCGCTGAATCGTTTCCAAGCCCCTTACTGGGGTGTTTGGACGTCTGTGCTCGTAGGGTGTGTTCTTTCGTGCACCTATATAGGCTCAGCAATTGCCGTTCGTATTCCCTATGCCCCATTGGACTGTCTGAATGAACTTTCCATAGTTCAACGCAATGTTGTCCTCTGCTGCGATATCCGTCATGCTCAGTTATCTGCAACCGATTCTCATCCGGGTGTTTTGGCCGGACTCGTGAGTAGAATGTAACATTTGTATTAGAACTCTGCGGACTAACGAATTTATTAGCCTCCCGGAACCCGGCCCTTTCAGCTTGGGTAAGTGGTCGTGGCCCGTCAACTTCGTGAGCTTTCTGGTCAGTTCGATTTGTTTTGCCCGTCGCGTTCCTCCTGACTATTTGTCAGTTCACTTCGTTTATTTGCGTACTTTTCATCTTGCCCACGGCATATCCTGTGAACGAGCTTAACATGAATTATGCCGTTCTGGCGATCGGCACCGTGCTACTCGTCGTGGCTATAAATTGGTTGACTTGGGGGCGTCATAGTTTCGTGGGGCCAGTGCAGACATTCGCTTAAGCGATCGGGTAATTAGAGATCATGATCAGCTATATACTGGAGATATCTTGGCTTCGTTGTTTGTGTCAATGGTCACGTGTTTTGAAAATCAAGGCGCATGCCAGTCACGCTACGCTTCACGGAGGTTGATGAGCCCAGGTCAGATGGACAACAATTACAAGGCCTTGAAAGAGGCATTCGTCTCTGGGACGTCCGGTTCCACTGTCTTCCACGTCAACGCTGTCTCAGCAGTCGCGCTGGTGAGTCCATGAGACGTGTCAGACATTCCATCACTCAAGAGTCCCAAGGCGTCTATGACCCTACATTCTACCCTGCGAACGCGTACAACCGTGTTCCGTTTTATGCCATTTGTTCTTGAATGGCTGGTATTGATCTTACCCATGTCGCTTGCGCTGACAGTTTACGCCGATGCACCTGGAGCACTCTCGGCACTCCTTCTGGCCCCTACCTGCGTGTTACTACTTCTCCCCCGGATCGACAGCGGAACGCATTTACTTTCACAGACGAGCGAAGTCCACTCAAGTCCGACGACGCGAGATAGCGTCATCGGTAGGCGAGTACAACCGGCGCTGAGACCCCTTCCAGCACTCACGACGTACCGCGCCAACATGATGTTGCTCACGGTGTTTTCTATTCTCGCAGTCGACTTTCCTGTCTTTCCGCGTTCCCTCGCAAAGTGTGAAACGTATGGCGTGTCTTTGGTGCGTATGTATGCACTCTGGCTCAGCAGCCTCGATTCTTGATATCTTTGGGTCAGATGGATATGGGCGTCGGGTCGTTTGTTTTCTCTCAAGGCATCGTGTCTGCAATACCCCTCATCAAAGACCCAGTCCAGTTGCATGCGGATGTGAAACCGAAGCTCTACCGGAGAATCAAAAAGATTATACCAGTCGTTGTATTGGGCATTGTTCGAGTGTTGCTTGTGAAGGGAACAGAATACCCGGTACGATGACTTGTGACTGTTGCTTACGTTCGTAAACTAAAGTCTTTCAGGAACATGTCACGGAATATGGGGTACATTGGAACTTTTTCTTGACGCTTGCGGTTTTGCCCGTAGCGGAAGTAGCCCTCCATCCGATCATCAAATACATGCCCATATCATTGTTAGGTATTTGGATCGGTGTCTGTGAGTGTTATGATTTACTTCTTGGGGTGATACGTTCAACTCGGAATCATAGTGCACCAATTCGCACTATCGTTTCTCGGGTTGGAATCCTTCCTCCTCAATGCCCCTCGAAGTAACGTCATTTATGCGAACAAGGAAGGACTAATTTCGCTCTTGGGTAAGGCCATTCTCCATCTCCACATTCTTGCAAATACTGATATCCTCAGGCTATCTCTCGCTTCATGTCATGGGTCTGTCTCTCGGCACGGTCATCATTCCACCTTCTCCATCATTCTTCCGCAAACAGCAAACCAGCCTGACTGAGGAAAATAGCGACCAGCGTCTCTCGAAACTGGATCCTTCCGCCCCTAGACAAAACGGGAAGTCCACCATTGAACTCTTTTCGTACACTCTGGTGTGGTGGTTCTTGTTGGCTCTTGTGCAACATAACATTCAAGTTTCTCGACGAATGGTTGGTCTGGTTTACTCCGTGATGTAATCAGGCTGACCACTCATACCGCAGGCTAATTTGGCATATATCCTTTGGGTTGTCGCTTACAACACGTCGTTCATCCTCGCATTTTATCTCTTAGACATGTCCTTTTTCCCCACTCGGGTCTCGAAGCTGAAAGATCCATTGGATCCCTCTGGTAAACGAATCCTCCAGGAGGATCCGACAGCGTCCACACCAAAGTCGGCTCCCACCTTGTTCGAAGCCATAAACAAGAATGGGCTGGCAATCTTTCTTGTCGTAAGTCCTCTTGTAATCCTTTCCTAATATTTCTCGGACCATGGTCATTTCAGGCGAACGTTGCGACAGGACTCGTGAACCTGTCAATCCAAACCATGTATACACCAAACGTACAAGCAATACTCATATTACTGGGGTATTCATTCGGTACATGTTTGTTTGCCTGGATGTTCCGAAATAGGCGTATCTGGACAATATGATGATGCCTTGTTTCCCCTGCAAGGAGTATCTAAACTGAGTGGAGTGGCTCTTTGTTGACGACCTGAGTGAAGATTTCCAGAGCTGCTGCAGGTTGGAATGCAGGCTGAAGATGTGTCATTTAATGAACACAATGTCAATGTCTGGTTTGGTGTGGGCATCGACGTACCACTTCGTGCCCAGCACCATAGACCCTCCTGTTTTGGTCGGAGCATTAGGTGGAGTTCATGTCAAGCATTTACGAGTCACGTACGCAAAGGTGAAGTTATCCACATTGGCGACAGCGGCGATCGTGGTGCCGTCCAATGTGATGTTGCCGAGGGGGGTGTCATGGAATGTCTGGTTACCGTACCATTTCATAGCAAGCACGGAAGCGTATCCCTGCGGCATTCAGTAGAGTTAGCGCCGGGAAGAGCGACGTGGAAGGAAAACCAACACCAAGCCAGTCACAACTGTATGGAATAGTCAATAATCAAGCGCTAGAAATGCAAATGAACACTGACATGATATCCGTGTCGCCGGCCTGGAATGAAGAGTGGATATGAGCAACAAAGGTAAGGAGTATGACTTTCCGGTTCGCCATACCCAAATCAGTACCCTCAATCCAGAATTCACCAACGCAGAGAGCTCGGGAAGCCACGTTCGTGCGGACTGCGATGCAACACTCGTCAGTATCCATTAAAACATTGAGGGCTCAACCGCACATCCCCAGTCTTGCCAAACAGACTGCCAGGGGCCTCAAAACACTCCCCATACGTGGATTCAGCGCCAATCTTTTCCATAACTTCCGGATGATTCAGGTAGTTCACATAGTATTTCGGGGGAAAAGTTGCTGGAGATCTCTGTCGAAGATCATATATGTCTCTGTCTCCGGCGGCGGGCACAAGAATATTATTTTCCTGTCGGAGGATAAGCACCGGGATACAGCGATCCATATAAATGGAAGAAAGCCACACGTACACAGTATTCGCTCGCGGTACGACAGATCTGGTTGGATCCGCTGGAGTTGCCTGCATCGTAGCAGTTCTGCTCTTGCGCGACACATCCATCAGGGCCGTACAAGGCCTTGGATATGTTCTTCAACACATCATCGGGTTGAAGTTGTCCATATCCGGGGGCGTAGGTTGCAAAGTTGTAGTGGGCAATGTTCTGGATCAAGGGGTCGTACAAACCACTGCAGTAAAGAACCTAATTGAGCTGTTCGACGCCGGAAATGACATGGGTGTGACTGACTTGTTGATCATGAGGGCACTGACGACAATAGGTTCGCCCTGGATGGCGCCGCTAGCGATCAACATGTTCTGTTCATCAAAGTAGGTCACGAAGCCGGGACCATAGTGACCGCCATAGCTTTCCGTCGCAAGAATGAATCTAGCAGTGTGGTATGAGCATAACGTAGGAGGGATGAAGTGCTCCCGACACGTACTCGCGACTCGCATACTTTGAGAAGAGTTGACTCTCGAAAAGAATTTGGAAGGCCGTCCACACAAATGGCGCGGCGGATTGCGTGCTATTGACCGTGTCCGTTCCATAGGAGAATCCGGTACCGACGGGTTGATCAATATAAATCACTAGAATCATCAAGATAAGTAGTTCTGATGGGCGCAAATCCGTAGGTGACATACTATTGCTCACGTTGTTCCAGCTGTGTTTTCTATTCAGATATTACCCACTTCTGGCAGAATAAAATCTGTACCTGTATGGGTTGAGGTACGTGGAGTTTCCGTCTGCGTTCACCAGACACGGCCCGTTCTCTACGCATTGAAACCTTAGTATATCCTTTTTCTAGATACAAAGCGACTCACCTCGGAAGAGACCAATCATGGAGGAGCATCCCGGACCACCATTAAGCCTTTCATATGAAAGAAAATTAGAATTAATATGGCCCCAACCCATGAAATCTCTACCAGAGTGTGAATGGGGCCTTCTCAGGCGAGTTGCGAGCCTCGAAGAACCAGAACCACTAATGTTCAGTGTCAGCGCTCGGCTCAAGTAGTAGCATGCCCATACTGACCATCGACATGTTCGTCCCAACATCAATATAGCCAGAATACTGGTTCACTCCCGGCGTCGTCTCGCAGACCCCGGAATTAGTGACATAGCGCAACTTCGTGTCCGCATGAATTTGGGAACGAAACACAGTCTGTCGTGTTGTCGGAATATCGTCCACACCTTTGCTGTGAATGGACGCTGCATGAACGTTCTTGAAGGCTCTCGCTGCAAGGAGCGCAGTAGCCAAGGAAATAACTGGGAGACTGTGGAAGTACCACATATTTGCTGGTAAGATCCAAGATGGAATGTGCCACGTCGCAAGGAGAACTGGACTAGTATGGCACGAGATTCATTGCAGCGTCTCAGGTGCCTCGTGCAGTGTCTGAGCTAGGCTATTGACGAGCACCGCAAGACGATCATCATGTAGCATTGATACAGAAGCTGGTGAGAATAATACCTATCCACCCGCCGTCACGGTGGACTCGGGTCTTGTAGCATCACTGTACGATAAGGAGCAAAGGGAGTGCGGGCAAAGCGCAGGCAGTGCCAGTGCCAACTTGAACGCAATATTGCCAAATTCGGGGCACGCAAATCGACCCCGCAAAATACTGACTCTTTGGGGACAAAGCACTCGAGGGCGAGGGTGCGACCCTAGTAAAGTCGACAGTCAGAAAACGTTCGAACATTCGAAGGTAAGTTCGTCCAGTTGTCCGTCCAGTGTGATTGACAGTCCTTGGATGTGTCTTGCCCTTTTCATTTGCCCTGGCACTCTTACATAATGTTCATATTGCTGGAGTAATCGTTCGGTACATATTTGCTTGGATGTTCCGAAATAGGCGTATCTGGCCTTAGCTCCCATTGAATCCTCCCTTGACCCCGAAAAACATGCTTATACTGAGTGAAGTGGCTCTTTGTTGATGATCTGGGTGAAGATTTCCAGAGCTGCCGCAGGTTGGAATGCAGGCTAAAGACGCGCGACTCAGTGAAAACAAAGGCTAGTTCAATGAACCTCGACGTACCACTTCATGTCCAGCATCGTAGACTCTCCTGTTTTAATAGGAGGAACATCAGTGCGAAATCATGTCAAGCACCTCAGAGTCACGTACGCAAAGGTGAAGTTGTCCACATTGGCAACGGCGGCAATCGTGGCGCCGTCCAATGTGATGTTACTAAGGGGCGTGTCATGGAGTGTCTGGTTACCATACCACTTCATGGCAAGTACGGAAGCGTAACCCTACGGTATTCAGTGGACGTTAACAGAAGAGCCATGTATGGGAAGGGAAACCTACACCAAGCCAATTGCAGCTGCATGAAATAGTCAGTTGTCAAGAACTGGGAATGTAAATGAACACACTTGATATCCGCATCACCGGCCTGACGTGCAATGAGTATAAGTAAGAATGCTACGCAGTGTAACCATTGGGTTCGCCATACCCAAATGAGTGTCTTCAGCCCAGAATCCACAAGCGCGGAGAGCTCTGGAAGCCACGTTCGTGCATCCTGCCAAGAAACATCATCAGTATTCGGATGCGCTGCAATACATGAGACCTTGGGCGTACATCCCCGGTTTTGACAAACAGACTGGCAGGAGCATCGGGGCATTCCCCATACGTAGATTCAGCGCCAATTTTTCTCGTGACTTCCGGATTATTCAGATAATTCACATAGTATTCCGGGGGAAAGGACGCAGGGGATTTCTGTCGAAGATCGTCCGCGTCTCTATCTCCGACTGCAGGCACAAAAATATTCTGAACCTATCGGAAGAACAGGATTGAGACACAGTTATCTATACAAACACGATCATGAAAGACACGTACACAGTAATTGTCCGCCTGACGACAAATCTCATTAGATTCAGTCGAGTTACCACTATCATAGCACTCTTGTTCCTGTGCAACGCATCCGTTTGGACCGTAGAGGGCCTCGGACATGTCCTTCAACACAGCATCGGATTGAAGTTGACCATATCCCGGGGCGTAGGTTGCAAATTTATAATAGGCGATGTTCTGGATCAACGGGTCGTACCAACCACTGCAGTAAAATGACGCTGAGCTACTGCACAGGCAACGACTCGCGCGTTGCTTACTTGTTGATTATAAGGGCACTGACGACGATAGGTTCACCCTGGATGACACCACTAGCGATCAACGCGTTCTGGTCGTTGAAGTACGTCACGAAACTGGGACCATAGTGACCGCCATAGCTTTCCGTCGCTAAGATGAACCTAGCCACATGCTTTGAACATCACACTCCAAGGAGAGGAGGTACATTCAACACTTACTCGCGACTTGCATACTGTGAGAAGACCGGACTCTCGAAAAGGATTTGGAACGCTTTCCATACGAATGGCGCGGCGGCTTGCGTACTGTTGACTGTGTCCGTCCCGTAAGAGAATCCGGCACCAATAGGTTGGTCAATATAGATCACTAGACCGGAAAGATTAGATGTGCCCGTCGACGTGAATATCTGAACTACGTACTATTGCTCACGTTGTTCCAACTGTCTTTCCAAATCAGATTTCACCTCTTCCGACGGAATGGAATCCCTACCTGTATGGGTTGAGGGAGGTAGAATTTCCGTCTGTGTTCACCGTACACGGCCCGTTCTCTGCAGATCGGACGACTGTTTGATTAGCAGTGCATCTGGAGCCACGGGGATGCCTGACCTTGGAAGAGACCAACCATGGACGAACATCCAGGACCACCGTTCAACCTTTCGTGTGAAAGGCCCGATCAACCTCACCCTGATGTTATATTCGTGAAACCCTCACCAAAGCGTAAATGGTGCTGTCTCGGGCGAGTTACGCGCCTCGAAGAACCAGAACCACTAAGTTTTAGCATCAGTACGCGGCTCAACCTCCAGGGGCCCTAAGGCATCTGAGATATTGATATTCCCATACTGACCATCGACATGTTCGTCCCAACATCAATGTAGCCAGAATACTGATTCACCCCCGGCGTCGTCTCACAGACCCCCGAGTTCGTGACATATCGGATGTTGGTGTCTGTGTGAAGCTGGGAACGAAACACCGTCTGTCTCGTCGTTGGACAGTCATCCGCAGCTCCGCCGTGAATGGACGCTGCATGAACGAAGGCTGTCGCTGCTAGTAGCATGGCAGCTGGAGAAATAACTGGAAGGGTGCGGAAGTACCACATCTTTACTGGTAGGAATGTACCTTGGGTACAACGAAGGAGAATTGAGCTAAGTTAAGTACGGCATGGAATTTAACCGTGTGCCTCATGCTGTGTCTTGGCGCCAGGCTCGGGTGCTAATTCGTCCGCGGGTGCTGTCATCGTGATCATATAGCCTTGATACAGATGCCTAGTGGATTTGAAGTTATACTTACTGTTATGGAGTGGTGTGATAACTTGAACATAAGGAAGACGGTTATGCCAGACTCCGACTCTCGATTTGGTCACTTGCCAGTGACCGGACGCTCTTTGGAGACATTGAACGCTCTCGACGACGAACGTGCGAATATGGTTGATTGGACTAGTATCTTGCTACTGCGCGCGACGTGTTTTCCTTAGAAAACGCCTATTCAAAGGGCGGTCTCATCCGAAAAGTTTGGCCTCTCGTATTGGCAGCGAAGACGAGATGCATGCCAGATGGTCCAGCGGCATCGCATAGTAGGTATGGTGCTCAACCACTTCATTGACATGACTACGAACATTCTCCACCGGCACATCTGGCGCTGACTCCCGACAGGCGAAACCTAGCGAGTAGTGTTCTGCAAGTTCGATGTAGAATTTCCCATCATCTACGTTGGCTTGCCAAGGGGAAACGTATGGATGTCGTGTGCGAGTTACCCTGCATCCCTGGACCCGTCTCTAGCTCATGACGACTTACGAAGCAAGCGGACATGCAACGGACTTCATAACCTGTCGATTCAGACTATGCGTACATTGCTCGTATCGATGGGGCATTCATACAACATGTATTGTTTGCTAGGTATTTCGTCTATCTCCTCCTGCGCACAGCTCTTACACCGAGTGGAGAGGCTCTTTGTTGATAACTTGAGTGAAAATCTCCAGCGCCGCCGCAGGTTGGAAAGCGGGCTGGATTCGTCCTTTAGTAAAGACAGTATCTGAGTTAATGTCCGTTTCCACGTACCACCTCGTGTCCCGCAGCATAGACCCTCCTGTTTCAAGTTCAAAGTGAGCTCGATCCTATGTCAGGCAAAGGTACGCACGCAAAGGTAAAGTTGTCTACGTTAGCGACTGCAGCGATCGTCGTGCCGTCGAGTGTGATGTTGCTGAGAGGTGTCTCGTGAAGTGTCTCGTTACCATACCAGTTCATAGCGAGAACGGAGGCGTAACCCTGCAAAGAAATCAGTGATCCAGGTGGAAGAACGACGACGCTGAAAGAAACGTACGCCAAGCCAGTTGCAACTATGTGGTTGATTCGATCGTCAGGAGGATGAATCCCAAAAGAAAGGAAATCAAGTACGTACTTGATGTCCGCGTCACCAGCCTGGCGTGGAACCCGATTCAGTAAAAAAAACAATTCCAAGGTTTTTCATACCCAAATTAGCGTCTTGAGCCCAGAGTTCACTAACGCGGAAAGTTCGGGAAGCCATGTTCGTGCATCCTACAAAGTAATCATGCATCAATGTTTGGATGCGCTATCAGAGCAGTCGGGGACTTCGACATACATCCCCAGTCTTGACAAATAGCTTGTATGGAGCATTAGGACATTCTTTATATCTGGATTCGGCGCCAATCATGCTCATGACTTCCGCGTTGTGCAGGTAATTCACGTAGTATTCCGGAGGGAATAACGCCGAAGAGTTCTGTCTGAGATCATCCGCGTCTCGGTCGCCAATGGCGGGAATAAAGACATTGTCGATCTGCCAAACCAAACCAAACGACATGCAGTAATCCGCGCTTTAGCGGCAACGAGCGTTGACGTACACAGTATTTGTCCGCCCTGCGACAGATCCTGTTAGATTTAGTGGAGTTGCCCGCATCGTAACAGTTTTGCTCTTGCACGGCACATCCGTCGGAGCCATACAAGGCCTCGGAAATGTTCTTCAACACATCGTCGGGTTGAAGTTGTCCATATCCGGGGGCGTAGGTTGCAAAGTTGTAGTAGGCGATATTCTGGATCAAGGGATCGTACCAACCACTACAGAAAAACAGTGAGTCGCTTGACACAAGAAATAACAATGAGTGTGACTGACTTGTTGATCATGAGGGCACTGACGACGACAGGTTCGCCTTGGATGGCACCGTTGGCGATCAACGCGTTCTGTTCATCAAAGTAGGTCACGAAGCTGGGACCATAGTGACCTCCATAACTTTCCGTCGCAAAAATGAATCTGATGGCGTGGTTTAAGCGTGACGTGCCTGAAGGGAAGGCACTCTCAACACGTACTCGCGACTCGCATATTTTGAGAACAGCTGGCTCTCGAAAAGAACTTGGAAGGCCGTCCACACAAATGGCGCGGCGGATTGTGTGCTATTGACCGTATCCGTCCCATAAGAGAAGCCGGTACCGATGGGCTGGTCAATGTAAATCACTAGAGTCGCCATGATAAGACGTTTCTGATGCATAAATCCATGAGCCACCTACTATTGCTCACGTTGTTCCAGCTATGTTTCCTATTCAGATATCACCCACTTCTGACAGAACAAGGTCCCTACCTGTATGGGTTGAGGTATGTAGAGTTTCCGTCTGCGTTCACCTGACACGGCCCGTGTTCTACACATTGAAACCTTAGGATATCCCTTTTCCAGAGACAAAGCAACTCACCTTGGAAGAGACCAATCATGGAGGAACATCCCGGACCACCATTCAACCTTTCATGTGAACAATCCAATCGGCTTCCACCTGACGTTGGCATATTCGTGATATGCTCACCAAAGCGTGAACGGCGCCGTCTCGGGCGAATTGCGCGCCTCGAAGAACCAGAACCACTGGTGTTCCGTATCAGCACCTCCAGACCATACGGCGAATACGCCCGTGCTTACCATTGACATGTTCGTTCCAACGTCAATGTAACCAGAATACTGGTTCACCCCCGGCGTCGTTTCGCAGATCCCAGAATTAGCGACATAACGGAGGTTCGTCGCGTTCTGCATCTCGGAACGAAACACTAGATGTCGCGGTGCTGAGATATCATCTGTACTATGCGCCGACGCGGGGCGAGCATACAAGGCTCCCACTACAAGCAGCGCCGCAAACGAGGAGATGACCCGGAGAGGAGACTGGAGGAGCATCGATGCTGGCAGAGGTACCAAGATGGAGATGCCTTCCTACATGTATGCATCTTATAGTGGCACTGCTATCTTGGCACCGGGCTCCGATATCAGCTGGTACTCGCGCCAGAGTCAAGCAGCGGCCGCTTGAAAGTTATTCCACCCGCGGAACCGCATGGTAGTCATGCGGTAACAGAGGGGCAGCGCGTTGTGCGATTGATTCGGTGACCAGCCATGCGAGAAACCTGATAAAAATACGCACACAGCGTCACCAGGTCGCCCCGTTCAGATCGAAAGGACGCTCCTCAACGAGCTTGCTGGTGCTGCTTGGTAGCGTGAACATACGAAAAGGAACTTCAGCGGACGGCGGCATCTGGGGAAAGTGTACGTTTCATGGAGTTGGGCGCGAGAGAATCAGGGGTTAGTAGCTCAGTCTCACGCTGCGTCGACGACGGATCACACCGACCCAGATCCCTACTTACCAAGTGATAAGTGTCGACTGCGTTGCGACCACTGCCAGTCAAGTGAGACAAGCGGAGGATAATGCGAAAACGAGTTGAATTAGCATCCGAGTCCTCGCTGGGTCAATAATTCTCCGCACAGGTATGTGGATTTTGCGCGTAGAAATTGGCATGAGTCCGTCCTTTCAGACTCCGAGTCGGACGGTACCAGTGGCGGGCCGTACAGGAATTCCCACGGCTTTCCTTCGGCCAGTGAAAATGACTGATCATCATCAAGGTGGTGCTACACACATTTTGAAATGTTGATCGATGATTCGAACCATGCGAAGTTCTCGCAGTCCTTCCCACATCAGAAGGTCTGGGCTGTAGTTTCACAACCTGTTCAACAGCTCACGATCGCAGGTCTATTCATCGTTATCGATTCACAGAAAGTCATATAGTTGCTTATGCGGTGTAGATGTCACCGTCCTGAATGATGCCTTCCTCTATAGCCTTTATCTCTATAGAGGGCTTAGCCATGGACCTAGCGCTCCAAGAGAAAATAAACATACGGAGTGCAAGATGCAACGAATGGAAACGAGAACGAGCAAAGTTGGCTATATATACATAAATTGAACGATCAGGATGGTGTATGGTGCATGGGAGGAGGAACTTACATGTGGCGACCCACAGCCTCGGGTGACCGGTCCTTCTCCATATTCCCTGCAATTCCCCTTCTGCGTCCAGTCCCCATACTTTCCCCACCTTCGCTGCAACATCTGGCCCACAGACTTCCGCTATAGGAGAACGCATATCTTCAAACCTTATACCGTTCCCATCAATCAAGTCAACGTAAGAAAGCAGGTTTGCCCAATCAGTGGGAGTACGACTTACCCTGTAGCAAAAATGACAACATCCCCTTCGAGTACTGTTCCATCTTCGATTTCGACACCTTCCTCCGAGAATCTGCGGAGAGGACTGCACTTCACCTTGATAGATCCGTCAATTATCTCCCCGCAGGTGCCGGTGTCTGGTGGATTGCATTTGTCCGGTGAACGGATCACATGTGACGCAGGAGACTGACCAATATAAAATCCCCCAGCCCTTTCGAATACCAATGGCATTAACCCTCCTCCATCTGGGCCAAGCCAAGTCTGAAATCCAGCTCTTGCTAAATTGTCAAGGATCTCCCTGGTCATTACCGTCATCATGGGGAAACGTGACGAAGCTAGTCACCACGTACTTGTCCATCCCGTTAGCCTTCCGTGCTGTCGAAGCCTTCCACAAACACTTCTGTGTTGGATATGGTAATGCTCCGGCAAGGATGTCTGAAAATTCGACTGAAGTGTGTTCATTATACCTCTCTGATGTTCCGTGCAAGAAGGGGCAATTGATGGATGAGACAGTATCCATAATGCTGCGGTGCGTGGTCATACCTTCGAGAGAAGTGGCAAGCGCAGCTCTGGACATGACATACGTAGGTGAACGCTGAATCCTATACACGTCAGCGGGAAAACATCATCATACTCAACTAGTCACGCATACATTGTCACCTTGCACCCGTGGCGATATAGATCATGTGCAATATCATGTGCTGTGCAAAGTCAGAACATGTATCCAGGATCGATTAGGAGTACTGCATCAAACCTGAATTGCCGGTACCAACAACGATCGCCTTCTTCCCTCGATACTCTGTTGCGGAAGTAAACTGGGTGGAATGCAAAACAATACCATGGTACGATTCCTGACGATGAAAATGTTGACCGAACCAGGGAACCAGCCGAACGACAGCGACCTGCCTTTCCAGGAACGTCAGGCATCTTCGGGGTGCCGCCGCCCAAACCAATTGCGAATATAAGATGTTTGGCTGTCATAGTACTTGTCTTCCCATCTCTATTGATCGAAACCTGCCATGATCTTTTCTCCTCGCTGAAGCTTGTACCATTTATCGAGGATGAAAGCCAAACGTTAAGATCAAGGGCCGTTGCATAGGATTCGAGCCAGTCGGCCAGCTGTGATCGATGAGAGAGTATGCGCGTGTATATAAACCGGGAGTACCTTTGGGGCAGGGCAAAAGACGGGGAACGTCTTTGGATAACTGTTGCATGTCAACCAGGAGGTCATTGTTTGATAAAGCAGGATTGTCCGTGTTCTGCTCACTCTAGATATGGCATTTGATTATACCCTGTAATGATGTATAGCTTTCGAATGGCGCATACATCTAACAGATCAACTTACAAATTGGGTTATGGAGACATAGGGTATCGTAGTGCTTCCTCCACTGTCCGAAGGTCAGTTGAGCATTCTCAGAAGGATGCATCGTCGACCATACATTATCGCCGATCCGTTTGTTTTTCTCGATAACGAGGGTAGGGATACCGAGGTATGTCAACCTCGCTGCCATGACCAGCCCGCTATGACCAGCGCCTATGATGAGGACCGTGGGATCGCCACCCTCAAAATTCGTCTCGCGTTGGCGTCGGTCCCGCCAATTGTCATGGTTTGTCAGACGTGCCCGAAGAACACCAACCTGAGTGAGACGTCGAGTCATCGAAACGCGACCAAATTCTTGAATGACTTACCCTCTCTGGGTGTGCCTTGAGAGCGTCGAGGCAAGTAAATAAGGACCACGCTTTCCAAACGCCGCTCGAAGTGGGAACCAAGAAAACGACCGCATTGCCTTTTCCATGCGCCGTTTCAAAGTCGAAACAGAATCGAATGAGTATAAGGTTTGGAAGAGGCTTGATTAGGGCTGGAGCCCACATCGCGTCCCTAAGGAGGTGGAACGCCGATAGGCCGGTAACTGCGAGACGAGCGTCCAACAATTGGCGGATGGCCGAATGGCCACGGATGGTCCGAAAGTCCCAGGTGAGGGCCAAGATGTCTTTCCAGAAGCCATGTTCGTGGAAGAGAGGTAGGAGTAAGTCTAGGTTCTGATTCGCAATGCAGACCTCGAACGCCGAGAGCCATTCAATGGCTTGTTCTAGAGGTGACTGTGCATCGAGAACGGATGCACCGACGTTGAGGTGCTGCACGGTTGGACAGTCAAAGGGGACGGTGTTCAACGAGGTCATGGTTGGTCAAGTGGCAAGGATGATTGAGCGGCGCTGCCAGTTAAGACTTGGGAAGTAGGCCTCAGGCTCGTGGTAGTCTGACACTTGTAGGTAACGTCAGTTCGTACATCAATAAGCGGGCCAAGAAAGAAAGAAACACATTTCGGGCTCGCGATCGTCCCGGGTGCGCTTTGCGATCGCAGTACGAGTCAGTAATCAAGGGGCACTCACCAACCGGTGGAGCAGTGACCCGAGCTACGGGACTCGGAGTCAACGCCAACTCGATTCGGACCATCGCAGCATTCATCGAGTTGAGTGGTTTAGCACACGACTCGTGCGACGAACAACTTGGACGACCTCCCTTATCTGGACGTTTGACTTTTGTGACGTCACACCTACCCGAGTGTTCACCACACTCCGACTATTATATGAGCGTGATAATCATTGTCGGCATGATAGCTCCCTCTAGTGTATTCAATCTTTTACTTTTTGGCCGCCCGCTGTCTCTTCATGTCTCGACGGAGAACGACAACTCCGAAGCCCAGAACAATTGTTCACGCAAATCCCGGCACACTAGTTCACTGGAACACAAGAAGGTGCACTCTCACGTAGATGGATTGTCCCGAGAAAAAAAAATCTCATTATGACATTGTAAACGAAATCGACGGACGACGCTCTTGCATAGACCTTAACTGTCGGATCGTGACCCTCTCTACACTCCCTGCTCCCTTTGATGTATATGAGGTCTACTTGGACTTATATACTCGTAATGGTTGCGGGGTAGAATGGCGTATCTATTGATTGGTACGCGAGCCGGTCCAACAGATCACTCAGTGTAAACTTCATCATCCAGAATAATGCTTTCTTCGATGGCTTTAATCTCTATGATCCATCTCAGCCTTGTATTCAGTGCATCAAAATAAATAAACGTACGAAGCGCAAGATGTAACGAACGGAAACGGGAAATGGCGAAGTTGCCTATGCATAGGTTTCATAATCAACTTGATTTACGATGCGCATGGAGAGGTGCTCACCCATTGCGATCCAGAGCCTCGGATGCCCAGTCCTTCTCCATACTCCGCGCACTGCTCCTCCGGCATCTAAACCCCATACCTTGCCCACCCTGGTCGCAACATCGGGTCCACAGACTTCCCCTACAGAGGAACATATGTCTCCGTAACTTCACCGCATCCGAAGAGCCAGATTTGTCGACCATCATGGGTTTCCAAAGCAGGATAAGAAAACAATCCTACCAGCAGGAAGGATACGACTCACCCTGTCGCAAATATGACAACATCGCCCTCCAGCACGGTTTTATCGTCAAGCTCGATGCCTTCCTCCGTGAATCTACGGACAGAGGGGCTGCTTTTCACTTTGATAGCACCATTGATGATCTCCCTGCAGGTACCAGTGTCTGAGTGATTATGAAAATTTGTCCGATCAAAGAGCCACAAGAGACGGGAATACTAACCAATATACGGTCCCCTACCCTTGTCAAGTAGTAGCGGCTGCCAACCTTCTCCATTCGGCCCAAGCGAAGTACGAAATCCAGTTTTTGCTAAATTCTCAAGGAGCTCTCTGGTCGTTACGCCCATCGTGAGGGAACACACCATAGAGGTGGTATTACTACGTACTTATCCATCCCGTCTGCTATCCCCGCTGTTGAAGCCCCCCACAAGCACTTCTGAGTTGGATAGGGTATAGCTGCGCCAAGGATGTCCGCAAAGTCGACTGGAAAATGCTCATTATACGTCTCTGGATTTCGCGCATTAGAGACAATTGACATAAGATAATATCTACGATAGACAGGGGGCTTTTCCCTACCTGCAGAAGCTTTTTCGAGCGCATCTCTGGAGAGGACATAGGTGGGCGAACGCTGGACCCTGCATTGTTTAGCAAGGATTAGTCGTCGAAATGAACTAACAATGCGTACATTGTGACATCGCAAAGTCGTTGGCTTAGGACGTGTGCGATATCATGTGCTGTCCAAATTTTAGCATATGTCCAAACTCAACTGGGATTGATGCATCAAACCTGAAGTTCCAGAACCAATGATGATCACCTTCTTTCCTTGATACTCTTCGGGTGAAGTAAACTGGGTGGAATGCAGAACGGTACCATGGTATGATTCCTGATCGTGTGAGTATTGACAGGACCATAAAGCCGAGCGGACGACGACTCCTCACCTTTCCTGGGATGTCGGGCATCTTTGGAAGTCCACCACCCCAACCAGTCGCAAAAACAAGATGCTTCACTGTCATAGTCCTCATCTTCCCATCTCTATTGATCGAAACCTGCCACGATCTTTTCTCCTCGCTGAAACTTGTACCAGTTATCGAGGATGAAAGCCAAATTTTAAGGTCAAGAGCCGTTGCGTAGGATTCGAGCCAATCTCCCAGCTACGAACGATAGTAAGAGGTATGTGTGCAAGCAGACTAAAGGCAGCACCTTCGAGGCAGGGCAAAAGACAGGAAACGTTTTTGGATAGCTGTTGAACCAGAAGGTGAATGTGACATCGACCAGAATTAGTGCGATATCTACTCACTCTAGGTATGGCATTTGATTATACCCTGTATAGATGCGTGACTTTCAACCGGTACATGCGTCTCACAAGTCGACTTACAAACAGTATTTTGCAGCCATAGGGAGTTGTACTGCTTCCTCCACTAACTAAAGTCAGTTGACACGTCTCACTGAATACACCGTCGACCATACATGATCGCCGACCCTCTGGGTTCTCTCGATAACGAGGGTGGGAACGCCGAGATACATCAACCTCGCTGCCGTCTGGAGTCCACTGTGACCGGCACCTATGATGAGGACTGTGGGATCGCCATCCTCAAAGTTTACCTCACGTCGGCGACGGTCCAGCCAGTTATCATGGTCTGTCAAACGTGCCCGAAGAACTCCAATCTAAGGGAGACGTCACGTTATAGGGACATATATGCGCAGTTATGAGTCACCTTTTCTGGGTATGCTTTGAGGGCGCCGAGGCAGGTGAACAAGGACCACGCTTTCCAAACGCCGCTCGGCGTTGGGATCAAGAAGACGACCGCGGTACCTTTGCCATGCGTTGTTTCAAAATCGAAGCAGAATCGAATAAACAAGAGGTCAGGAAGAGGTTTGGTGACCGTTGGGCCACGTATCACGTCCTTGAGAAGGTGGCACGCCGACAAGCCCGTGACCGCGAGACGAGCCGCTAACATGCGCTGGATGGCTGGATGGCCACGGATAGTCCTAAATTCCCAAGTGATCGCCAAGATATCTTTCCAAAATCCCTGGTCGTGAAAGAGAGATACGAGGGGATCGAGGTCGCATCTCGAAACGCTGGTTTCGAATGCAGAAAGCCATCTGTTGGTTTCTGCTAGCGGAGACTGGGTACCGATAGCGGATTCATCCACGCTGAGCTGTTGGAGGGTTGGACAGTCAAAGGGGACTGCGTTCAGCGACGCCATCTGTTACTAGATACACGGCTGATCGAGCGCTGGAAGACGATTACTTAGTCAATTCTGGGAAGCGGGACGCCAGTTTGCGGCATAGCATTTTCAATAAGACCGCCTTTGTCCCGCCTGGTGAAAGCAGCCAGTATTGACACACGTATGGAATGTCAGGAACGGTTGCGCTGTTAGTAGGTCGAACTAGTTTTACCTCGGATGATGGATCACATACAATCCACTTCAATGGCGTTAAAGCGGCGAAGCAAATGCGGACGTGGTGGCGAGATGTTCGAACTAAGTGTGAATGGGAAATTGCATGCCGGCTCTCATGCCGGTTTGGGCCGTTCTTCAAGTTCTCAGGCTCGGGCCCAGCGTGATAGATCAAATTGAAGATCTACTACGACCAAAATATTCCTGAATTCCAAGCAATCACTTCGCAAACGTCGCTCTGGGCCCCGAAAACCTGGCGATTCGGACAATGTACGCACAAATGCACAAACGATCCCCGTTCACGGGTAGGTAACCGAGTATCTGGAAATAACGATAACTTAGTTCTACTTCGTGATACATACTCGCCCTTGACTCTGCGTGGCCCTTACACGCTGTGCAAGGGTTCTTTGTTGATGACCTGGGTGAAGATCTCCAGAGCTGCCGCAGGCCGGAATGCAGGCTGAGAGGTGATGTTCAGTATAATGTATGCCTGCGTCAGTGAGCATCGGCTTACCACTTGATGACCAGCGCCAAAGACTCTCCTGTTTTGAGAGATAGAACGTCAGCGTGAATTTATGTCGGGTAAATAGTAGACCACGAACGCGAAGGTGAAGTTATCCACGTTGGCGACGGAAGCGATGAGTGTGCCGTCGAGTGTGATGTTCGCGAGGGGTGTGTTGTGGAGGGTTTGATTGCCATACCAATCCATGGCAAGTACAGTGTCGTAAACCTGTGGAGTGTTCAGTGGTTGTCAAAAGAGAGCACTGGGAACAAATCATACTCCAAGCCAGTTACATCTGTGCAAAACAGTTGATCGTCAGGAGTGTGCCTCCCCAGAAATGGGTGCGAACACCTACATGATGTCCGTGTCACCAGCCTGACATGATATAGGGTTTCAACGAAAAGCTATTTGGTCTGACCTTCAGGTTCACGTACCCAAATTAACGTCTTGAGTCCAGAATTTACCAAGGCGGAGAGCTTAGGAAGAAACGTTCTTGCGAACTACAAAATGATGGTGTCAGCGTCACAATGACTGTGGGGCGTTTTCGACGTACATCCCCAGTACTATCAAACTGAGTATAGATTGTTCCGACACATTCAGCATATTTGGACTCGGCGCCAATCTTGTTCATGATTTCCGGCTTTTTCAGGTAATCAAGATAGTATTCTGGGGGAAACGGTGCCGAGACGTTTTGCCGGAGATCGTACGCATCCCGGTTACCGGCTGCGGGAGCGAAGACGTCGATTGCCTATGGGACCGAAAGATGTAGTGATCCATACACAAGTATAGCAAACGCCCAACGTACACAACCAAAGCGAGCGTTCCTGCAGATCTGGTTGGATTTGGTCGAGTTCCCAGAATCATAGCAGGCCTGTTCTGCCGCAATGCATCCGTTAGTACCGTGGAGGCCATCCCATATCTCCTTCAGCACGTTATCAGGCTGGAGTTGGCCATATCCGGGTGCATTTTTGGCGAACTTGTAGTATGAAATGCTCTGGATCAGGTTATCAAACAGACCACTACATCGAAAATCATTGAGCTACGGAGTGCACGAGATAGCTTGGTGTTACCGACTTATTGATCATGAGGGCACTGATGGCGATAGATTCGCCTTGGGTAGCACCTCTGGCAATCAACGCGTTCTGCTCATCAAAGTATGTCACGAAGCTGGGACCGTAGTGACCACTGTAGCTTTCCGTCGCAATGATGAGCCTGGTCATATGGACTGAATTAATGGTGTTCTGA
>JBBPMD010000360.1:0-27435 GCA_038090095.1 Zangia roseola
CATTTTGCTAAAGAAGCGGAAAACTAAAAAGCCAATCAGGTAATCTGGATACCCGAACGGCAAAGAAAAATATCTATGGTCGATACTCTGCTCTAGATGAGCAAATTATGGAAACACCTTCAAGTTCCTCCGAAATTGAGGATAAACTACCTATTTTTAACCCTACAGATTCAGCCGAGGAGCGTCTCACAGAGCACGCCAGGGGCTTCATACCTGGGCTTAATTCTCCTACCAAAACCCAAAAAAATAATGAAAAGAGAACTCCAGATTCCACGAAAAGGATCCGATCAGCAAAGGTGATCAATGAGATAATAATGGAACTTCTCATCTCGCCGATGGATCAAATCAAATATGTAAAAACAAAAGCACTTCTTGATAGCGGAGCCAATGCTGTTTTCATAAACGAAGCATTCGCTAGGAAGCACAAACTAAACCTTATCCCACTTCTCGACCCGATACGGGTATTCAACGTCGATGGTTCTTTGAACAAATCTGGATCGATAACGCACAAAGTGGAAATAATAATCGACTACAAAGGTCACAGGGAAAAGGTGGAAGCCGAAGTTACCAACCTGGGAAAAAATGAAATGATCCTAGGATATACATGGTTAAAGGCCCACAACCCGGACATTAACTGGTTGAAGGGTGAAGTAACCCTGGGAAAATGCCCACCAAATTGCAAAGCGATGAGAATGTTCCCATCAATAGAAGAAGAAGAAGAAGAAGAACGGGAATACATTATGGAAACCAAAATCCATAACATGCAAACTTCTATTTTCGAAACAAAAACAGAAAAGACTGCCGAGGAACTAGTTCCCACGGAATACCATGAATACCTATCCGTATTTAGCAAAAAGGAGTCAGAACGCATGCCGCTTAGAAAGCCATGGGATCATGCCATAGATCTCAAAGACACGTTCAAACCAAAAAAGGGAAGATTAATTCTGCTTAACCCAACCGAACAAGAAGAGGTTGCGGCTTTCATCGAAGATCAGCTAGCGAAAGGTTACATACGCCCTTCAAAATCGGAACAAACCTCCCCCGTGTTTTTCATCCCTAAAAAGGATGGCAAGAAGCGCATGGTTCAGGATTATAGATACCTGAACGAGCACACAACAAAGAACAACTACCCGTTGCCGCTCATCTCCGAGCTTGTGGATAAATTAAAACATGCAAAACTATTTACAAAGATGGACCTTAGATGGGGGTACAATAATGTTTGCATCAAAGAAGGCGACGAATGGAAAGCAGCCTTCGTCTGCTACAAGGGTGCTTACGAACCCCTGGTCATGTACTTCGGATTATGCAACTCCCCCACCACGTTCCAAACCATGATGAACGACCTCTTTAATGATATGGAAGGCGTGGTCATTGTCTACATCGATGACCTTATGATATTTACGTCAACGGATGATGCCGAAGAACACGACAAGATAGTTCTGGAAGTTCTATGGAGATTAAAAGAAAACGATCTCTTCGTCAAACCAGAGAAGTGCCATTTCAAAGTTAAGGAAGTGGACTTCCTCAGAATGATCGTGGGAACAGAAGGAATCTCTATGGATATGGAGAAGGTCAAAGCCGTACTAGAATGGCTAACTCCGAAAACAGTCAAACATGTTCGTTCGTTCCTAGGCCTGGCGAATTTCTATCACCGATTTATCCAAGACTATGCAAAATTCACACGTCCTCTGCACGACCTGACCAAAAAGGATCAGAAGTTTGATTGGACACCCCTATGCCAAGAAGCTTTCGACAAGCTCAAACATGCCTTTACCATGGCACCAATCCTCGCTTATCCGGATAACAATTGCAAATTCCACCTAGAGAGCGATGCATCGGATTACACAACAGGAGCGGTGTTATCTATAGAAAAAGAAGGAGCTTGGCACCCCATTGCCTATAACTCACACTCTATGACCCCTGAAGAACAGAACTATCCGGTGGCAGATAAAGAAATGCTGTCAGCTATACGATCTTTGGAATTATGGAGGCACTATCTAGAAGGTGCCAAATATGAATTCGAGATCTGGAACGATCACCAGAATCTCCAATGGTTTATGACACGACAAGACTTGAATAGGAGACAGGCAAGATGGGCACAATACTTATCTCGTTTCAATTTCACATGGCATCACAAGCCTGGAACGAGCATGGGAAAAGCGGACGCATTAAGCCAAAGAGAAGATCACACTGAAGGAATCGAAGATGATAACAAAGGCATCTTAGTCATGGACCCTGCCAAGATCAGAAGCACAGTGGTCCAAATCTCAGATATCGGAGATCAGATGCTCGAAGAAATCCGAGATGAAACAGTTCTTCTCCCCTCAGGTTACGTCAAAACACTAAGCGAAAAACAAAATTATGAAATATCTTCAAGACGCGTTCTGAAACGGAATAACAGGATCTTCGTACCAGAAAGCTTACGCACAAAAATCACAAAAACATCTCACGATATGCCAGTAGCCGGACACCCCGGTTACGAGAAAACTTACGAAATACTCTCACAGTCATACACATGGCCATCTATGAAAGAATATGTCAAGAATTATGTAGGAAGATGCAAGGTGTGCGCACGAAGCAAAACAGGGAACAAAGCCCCTGCAGGAAAGCTTCAACCGCTAGAAGTTCCGGATAAACCCTGGGAACACATCTCCGCAGATTTCATAACAGATCTACCTATGTCAAATGGGTTCGATGCGATTCTCACAGTCGTTGATCGCTTCTCAAAAGAAGTCGAACTCATTCCATGCAACAAAACATGTACATCGCTTAATTTAGCGAAACTCTATATGCAATACGTGTGGAAGCATCATGGCTTACCCACAACTATCATTTCGGATCGCGGACCGCAATTCGTATCCACACTTATGAAAGATACAGTATATGCAAAACCCTGAAAATAGACATAAAACTTTCCACCGCACATCACCCCCAAACGGATGGACAAACAGAGCAGATGAATAGGGAAGTCGGACAGTACTTGAGGCTGTACTGCAACGAGAGCCAAGATCAATGGGCCGATTGGTTGCCAATAGCGCAATTCTCGTACAACGCCAAAAGGAGTACCTCGATGAAGAAATCCCTGTTCGAAGTCACACGCTCTTACGTCCCAAGAATGGGAATAGAACAGCGGTCTATGCAATCACCCGCAGCCGAAGAATGGACTGTGGATATGAAAGAAGTTTTAGAAAATACAAAGAAAAACCTGGAGGAAGCTCAGAAGCATATGAAAATGCAAGCAGACAAACACCGTTCTGAAGCTCCTAATTATGCAATAGGCAACCAAGTCTGGCTCGCTACCGATAATCTCCGCCTACCACGAGCATCAAAGAAGCTCACGGAGAAATGGATCGGGCCTTATGAAATAACCGATATGAAGGGTTCTAACGCGGTAGAACTGCGATTACCCAAATCTATGAAAATACACCCAGTGGTTAACATCACTCGCGTAAAACCATACAAGGAAAGGTTGCCAGGGCAGGATGCCGTAAGACCCGGACTGATCTACGTAACGGAAGATCATGAGGAAGAATACGAGGTCGACTACATCGTCGATTCCAGGATGAAAGGAAGATCCTTGGAATATCTCGTACACTGGAAAGGCTATGCCGAGGAAGATAGAACCTGGGAGAAAAAGACAAATTTAAACAACGCTCCAATAGCAATAAAGGAGTTTCACAAAAAATACCCCCAGAAACCTTGAAAAATAAACATGTCATTCCAAGAGTTTAACACACTCTTCACACCCATGGAAAACTTATGCGAAACAAGAGAAGAAGATACCCCGATAAACTGGCTAGACACCGGTGATTCAGGAGCCTCACCACAGAAGGGGGGTAGTGTTACGAACGTACATCTAGCCCCTATCTTCTTCGAAACTTATGACACAAAACCAAAGACGAACGCTCAAGTCTTCAACCCTCAAAGGTTTTAGACCAAACACTTATGTAATTATGCCTCATGCTAAGGCTGTTCTAGGAACTCATTCCTATTGGCTGCCACATCTGCACAGCCGATGACAGCATCCATTTAATATATCACAGATCCGATCGTGGTTAGAAGCAGTACACGTTGCCATCAAGGAACGTTCTCCTGCCACATCAATTATGACACACCTCATGGTTACCTGACGCATCAACATCAAGGAACCAAACCTTATGATCAGTCATCCATCATTCCTTATCGTCCAATAGGATTAATAGTAGGAATGGTACGACGCTTATGTAATAAATACACAGCCACATGTACAGTAGTATATAAACCCATGAATCAACGCCAGTAAACTCCATCAAAGTTTACTTGGCTTCTTACATCCAAACCACTTGATTGAGAACACTCTTCTCACACTCCACTTAACACTCAGCCTTTATCATTTGGTTGTTTGTTTCACCTTCTCTTGCTGAACCTTCACACTTGAGTATCAAGTCCCCTGTCCACCTCATGGCGTCATTCCTGTTGAGCGTCCATACACCTCAGAAGAGTTGGAGATCAGTTTGGTCAATGTCTTTGACCTACCTGGTTGAAACGTAACAATCCCATGTCAACGTGAGCAGAGATAGGGATGGCGAGTTGAGGGTCGGTGAGGAGGTGGTGGAGGTGATTGTCAGAGTTGGTGGAGTGGGGAGTGTTCACTAAGCGATGGGCTGAGGGGGGTAAGTCTATGGAGAAGATGGGACAAAAAGCAGGGACGAAAGGGGAGGAGGGACACCAGACTTCTTCGACAGTGGCATCCCAGCTGGGTTCAGCAAGGACAGAGGTGGGGGACGTGGGGGTGGACGATGGGGTTAGGGAGGAGGCCATAGAGATAGACAGGGTATTGGAGAGGTGGGCGAGGAGTGAGGCGACGTTGGTGGATGGGGGGGAAGACATATTGATAGAGATGTGACAGACAGAGGGGTTGTTGGTTCGTTTGGTGGGTTTAGAAGGTGAAGAGACTGGAGGGCGAAGGAGGGAGTCGAGACATTTATAAGCATCTAGGATGTCGGGGGCATTGGACAGGTTTGACTCCGTTTCCCAGGAGTCTTCTTCGGTGGTATATCCCTTCCATCAGATCAGATAGGAACGAGATAGCAGGTTACCATGGTGATGAAGGATCTTCTTGACTTCGTATTCTTCTTCTCCCGAAATGAGATCAGGAGGTGGGTTTGGGAAGTTCCATCCATAAATGGGGTTCTCATGATAGGGTGATAAGAGGGAAGCATGGAACACGGGGTGGATGCGCCATGTGGAGGGTAGATGGAGTTGGTAAGAGAGGGGAGATATGTAAGACCTTCGTGATGGTAAAAGGTCCTTCACGTTTCAGGGTGAATTTTGGGGAGGTAAGGTCGCGTTTCAGGTTATGGGCTTCGAGCCAAACCTTGTCACCCTTGGAGAAGGGTTTGAAACCACGAGTAGATCGAGATTTCATGATGTTTCGGGCAAGATCGTGGGCAGCGAGTGCTTCATCTCAGGCTGCGGAGAGGGATTTAAGGCATGCTTCTACGGCGGGGAGATCCAAAGAAGCAAGGGTGGTGGGAAGAGGACAGGGTTCGAAACCCATCATGAGGAAGAAAGGGGATTTGCCAGTGACGGAATGGGGGTGGTGATTATGAGTGAATTCTGCCATTGGGGTATAACTAGCCCATGTGGAAGGGTTGTCATGGCAATAGATGCGGAGATACGTTTCAACTTCTTGGTTGACATGTTTGGTTTTGCCATCGGTCTGGGGGTGATAGGCGGTAGAGAGGGCGAGTTTGTAGCCAATAAGGCATGCGAGTTCCTTGGCGAAGGCGGAGGCAAATTGAGCACCGCAGTTGGAGATGATCTTGTCATAGAGACCAAATCTGGTATAGACCTTATGGAAAAACAAATTGGCAATGCCTTTGGCAGTCACCATTTTCTTGGTGGGACAGAGAATTACCCCCTTAGTAAGGCCATGGTCAACCATGACCAATAAAGAATTGTAACCGTCAGAGAGTGGGAGGTTGGTGATGAGATTGCAGGAGATTTGTTGGAAGGGACAGGTGCAGGAGGAGGGAATGGGAGTGAGAGGGGGTACAGTGGGGTGTGTGGTGGCCTTCATTTGCTGACAAAGGGCACAACCAGAGACAAAAGAGCGGACAAATTTGGCGAGGCCGGGCCACCAGAAGTCGGCTGCAACAAGTTGGCAGGTTTTCAAATAGCTCGGGTGGCCAGCGGAGGTGGAATCATGACAACAGGATACAATGTCGTGGTGGAGAGTTCCAGAGGACAGAACATAGATGTGATCTTGGTAGGTAACACGCCTTCGGCATATTTCCAATCGCTAAACGGGCATGGAAAGAAGTGGGAAGACTGCCGTCCATAGATTGGAGGTAATCAAGAACGAGGGGGTCTGAGGAGGAAGAGGAACGGAGTTGTTCTGTGAGATGCATGTCAATGAGGCGAATGAAGAGGGAGTCAGGGAGAAGGGTGACATCTTCATTGTTGGATTCATTGAAGATATGATCAGGACGATGAGACAGGGCATCTGGACCAGAAAGGAGAGATCTGGGGACATGGGAGAAGGAGAGGTCAAAGTCGGCTAAGTTGAGAAGCCAGCGGGCTTGGCAATGATTAAGGTTCTGGGGTTGACAGAAGTAGGTAAGGTTCTTATGATCCGAGAAGACTGTGATGGGCGAGGGGTGGCCATGAAGGTAGTGTCTCCATGCCTTGAGGGAGCGAATGACCACAAGGAGTTCATGGTCATAGACATCGTAGTTGTGTTCAGCTTGCCCAAAGGATTGGGAAAGGTAAGAGCAAGGTTTCCAATCCCTGTTAGAGTCGGTTTGGAGAAGAATACCACCAGATGCATATTTAGAAGCATCAGTGGCAATGGCGAAGGGTTTGGTGAGGTCAGGGAAGCGAAGGATGGGTTCCGTGAGGAAGCTAGCCTTGAGGTCAAGGAAAGCGGACTGGTGGATGTCAGTCCAGGACCAAGGTTGAACTTTCTTGGTAAGATCAATCAGGGGTCGGGCACACTCTGAGAAGTGAGGGATGAATCGCTGATAGAAATTGGTGAAACCAAGGAAGGAGTGAACATCTTTGAGTTTGGCCGGGACCGGCCATTCGGAGATACCAGAGAGTTTGACTGGGTCCATGGTGAGTTCGCCAGGGTGGGCAATCATTCCAAGGTAGTCAACTTCTTTGATGGTGAATTGGCATTTCTTGAGCTTGAGATGAAGGTCGAGTTCCTTCATACGTTCCAGGACATGACGAGTCCGTTCTGTGTGGAGTTTCTTGTCAGGGGAGAAGATGAGTAGGTCATCCATGTAGACGACAAGCCATCCTTCGGCGATCATATCACAGAAGGAATCATTCATGAAACATTGGAATGTGGTGGGGGAGTTGGTGAGACCTAAGAACATGATGGTCAGTTCAAAGAGGCCTTTGTGGGTAATAAAGGCCGCTTTCCATTGGTGTCCATCCTTGATACGAACATTGTTGTAACCCCATCGAACGTCAAACTTGGTAAAGACTTGTGCATCTTTGAGCTTGTTGACGAGGTTGGAGATCAGGGGAAGGGGGTAACCATCATGAACAGTATGTTTGTTTAGGTAGCGATAGTCTTGGCAGGGTCGGAGGGACCCATCCTTTTTCTTAATGAAGAAGAAGGGGGACGCTTGGGGGGAATTGGAAGGACAAATCTTTCCAGAGGCTAGGTTTTCTTCAAGGAAGGCTTCAGTGACAGCCTTTTCATTGGACAAGAGGGGGTAGATCTTCCCAATCTTGGGAACGAAGGAGTCGTCAACATTGATCTTGTGGTCGTAGGGATGAGAGGGGGGAATATGATTTGCCAATTCTTTCAAGAAGACAGAAGTGAAGTCAGAGTATTCGGAGGGGAGGGTGGTTTTAGGTTTTGCGGCGTCAGCTGTGATAGCAAGTTCTGTGGTGGTGGTGACCTTGTTGGTGGAGGGTAGGATGCTGCAGGTGAAACGGGAACCGATCTTCCTTACACGGTTGATGCAGTAGTGATAGATCTCTCGGTGGACATTTTGTTCACCAGAGTAGGATTCAAGGTAATTGAAGAGCTTTTCATTGTGAACAGAGTCAACGATGGTGATACGAGGAGGGTGTAGGGTCTGGATGACTTGGGGTTGGAGTTTGGCTGCCTTAGCCAAGGCTTCATTGTGGGCGATGCGTTCCAAGACATTGGGGGGTGTGGGGAGAATAGGGTTTTCTGGGAAGGAGAGCAAATGGGCCTTCCAGTTGATGATGGGATTATGGTGTTTAAGCCAAGGGAGTCTGAGGATGGCATTCTCAGTACCGCAGTGCATGATGAAGAACTTGATGTAGTGGATTCATTTGTCAGGGAGACAAAGGGTGAGGGTGGTGGTGAACCAGATGGTGCCTTTCCAGTTGACAGTTTTGTCGATGTTGTGAACAGGGATAGGGACATTGAGGTGTGTTTTTGGGAAACAATGTTTGTTGACAAAATCCCAGTCGATGCAGTTGATATCAGCACTGGAATCGATGAGGGGGGAGACATCTATGACTTTGTGTGTACTAGCCGGATCAAAAAGCTAGGAAGCGATATGAATTGCTTTCCAAGTTGAATCAGCTAAGAGTACAGGGCTAGTATATGTGGTAGAGGAGGAAACTGGCGTAGAATCAGTTCCTCGTTTCAAAAACCTGGAAATACCCATTTGACTGCAGGCGTTTCGTCTTCATCGTCATTGTCTTCAACTTCTATTAAAGCCGGGACTTCATCAGCAAGGGTGGTGGTCTTCTTGACCTTCTTGGCGGGTTTCTTGTTTGTGGGGGAGGCAAACTTGGGGCAGTTGGTGGCACGGTGGCCGGGTTCACGGCAATGGAGGCAGAGGTTGTTTTTGAAGCAACAGTCTCACTCTTCAGAGGTGAGCTTAGGAATGTGGACGACATCAACATCCATAGCATTGGGGTTGCATTCCTTCTTGGCAGAAGGGTAGGAAGTGAGGAAGGGGGTGGTTGGCTTCTTGGTATGACCAGCGAGGTCATCAGCATGGTCCCACTGTGTTTTGAAGTGGATGGCTTTCTTGTACCAGAGGTCAAGAGTGGTGGGAATGGTATCCATGGCCATGATGCAGCGCATGAACTTTGTAGGAATACCGAGGGAGAAGTACTGAATGAGGACCTCGGCTGAGGTAATGCCGGAGATGGCGACATGGTTTTTGAATTCTGCCACGTAGGTAGGCAGATCTGAGACAAAGGTGCAATGATGGGTTGCAAGCCAAGAGAGAGCATTTCCCTTGGTGTCCTTGTGTTCAAACACCTTTTTGAACTCAGTGTAGAACGAGATCCAGGTGCTGAAGCTGGGAGGGGTGGCAGCGAGAGCGTTTTGTCAGAAGGTATCAGCCCAGGTGGAGGCAGATCCTTTGGTCATGAAGGAGAGCACATAGGCGATCTTGTTGTTGTCTGTGGTGTAGACTTCCTCATTGACAAGGAGGTAAGTGGTGATGGTGTAGAGCCAGGGTATGGCTTTGTCGTAGGAGCCATCAAAGGCTTCCGGAGTCCTGAGACAAAGTTCGGTGGGTTTATTGTGGGACATGGGGGTGGGGTTACGGAGGGACGAGGATAGTCCGGGTAAGGACATGGGGTTGGTTCTGAAGATATGGCCAGTAAGGGCAATCAGAGTGGGCAATGGAGGTGTGGGGACACAGGGAATATTCAGCTGTGTAGATAGCTGCTGAGACAAGGTGCAATCAGTTTGATCTTCGAGATCAGCAATAGTCGCGTCGAGGGAGCTCTTGCTGGAGGGCAAGTGGTGTTCAGGATCAGAGGGATCAGAGTCGATGTGTACTGTCGGGCGGGGGTTCCACCAGGCAGTATCAAGTTGAGGGTGGTGCGACGACAGGGTGTAATGGTTGCCTACTGCAACAAAGGCAGGGCGTCGAAGAGATTCTTGATCCTTTGTTACGGTAAGACCAGGTAGGCCTTAACATAGACTCAAAGGGCTCATTGAGACTGAGGGAATATGAGTAGGTAGGAGCGCTTGACAGGCATCGCTACACATGAGGATTTTGAGGTAAAGTTGCGCTATAGGTAGCTGACTTAGAGGGGATCCAAGAGTGGCCAGAAATTGAGCATATGTTTGAGTGGATCAAGAATAGGGAAATACAAGAGTATCAACATAGGTTTATATAGTGTTAGGGGATGGGCACAGACCATGACCTGATATATCCAAGACAATAGGAAAGGTGAGTCATAGTGATGAAGATTAGAAATGTGAGTCAATAGCTATGAGTCAAGATGTGAAATGAACGGAAGATGACGAAAGAGAAATGATGTAAAGTATACATCCATCAGATTAGTGGAATTAGAGTGAGTCAATCGAGAATGGTGTAAGCAGGACTTGTACAGCATATGTGTAAGCCTGGAGGCAGTGTCTGTGGTTACAAGCGATAGTGAAGTAACAAAGAAGGAAAGAAAACATAACAAGATGCACAAATAGTATGGACAACATCATGGCCCATAGATACAGCATCTGATCAGATGGCTGTTATATATGCTTCGCGTGTATCATCATTGGACTCCATTGTTCACCAATATCAGTGAGGTCAGTGTCAGTGAAGCTCTGGATGACATGGGTCACACAGATATGGATGATATGAGGAAAGCACATCACAAGGTGATCAAGGGCATCAAATTCAATGTCACGAGTCTGGAGTAGGAGCTCAAGTTATTGTGAAACAGACACTCTAAAGCATAGAGTGAAAGAACTAGTGGAAGTGAACTGAAGAGTGCTCGTTGCAAGAGGAGTGAGGTATAGAAAACCAAGTAAACTTTGATGGAGTTTACTGGCGTTGTTTCATAGTTTATATATTACTGTACATTGTTTGTATCTATTTGGTGTAGGGCATAGGGTATAGATAAGAGTCCATTGTGCTATTGGATAGTAATCATAATGAGTCATAAGAAGTACACTGCCTTTTGGTAGGCTGTGTGAGTGAGTCATAGATAAGACGTATTGCCTTCAGTCATGTGATCTGGAACTTATCCTATTGGACAGATGGTCCGGAGGCTGTGTTTATTGTGGCACCCAATAGGGTTCTGTTCCAAGCATAGGTTTTACATGAGGCGAAACATGTGTTGGTCACTTGACTTCAGAAAGTGAGGAATTGCATAAGTGTCTGGTCTGAGTAGAGTAGACTGTTGAGATGATCATAAGGGTTGAAGAAGATAGGGGTTTCAAAGGCGTTCGTAACATTTTGCATACACGACCTGTTATTGCTCACATTATCCATGATGAAATGTCCCACCTATGGGTGAATGGGTGTTAGTTGGCAACCAATGTTGAAGAGAATAGATTTGTCAGGTACCTTTGATGTCACCTTTGTCCAATCTAAGGTGTAAAGAATAGTCCTTGCAAGTGATTTCCCAGTGTGACTCCCATGGATCTGATGGAACGTCAACAGCACAGACCTCATTTGTAATGTCTTCATGAGTGGCTCCTCTGCAATCCAGTGAGTGGTGACTGCCAAAAATGGATGCCAATTATCATTGGACCATATATTGGCCATCACTGAAACCCATCCTAAAGCACCCTGGGAAACACAATACTCATCAATACTCGATATTAGCACACAATAATGAATCATATGTACTGCAAGATTGTCTTGTAGAACCGAAAAGTACTTCTGCCATGTCTTCATTATGTCCTCACGAATCTTTGTATGACAAGGGATTTGAGCATCTTTCAGATCCTTGCGAACAATAAGTATAAGTTGCAGAATTCCTTGCATTTGAGTATATTCAAAGACTATTTAACTTAATGTTAGAATGGCGTGAGCACACAACAGAAAGAGATATATATGCCTGGTCATCCACAACTCTGAAGGCAATGAGATGCTTATGCAATTCTTCCGCCGAAAAAGAAGGAACTGATGTACAATTGGAAGGAACTGTGCTGGCCATAGACAGCACCTCCTATTGATGTGGAGGGTAAGATGCCAGAGAAATGCTGCTGGCCAATGCCTCATGGATCTCACTCAATGTGTATCTGCGAGCCTTCACACTCTTGATGCTTTCAAGCCAAACCTGTCACCCATTTGCTTTGGCAAAGGTTATATATTCCAGGAGGTGGTAGCAGTCAATATGGCCTCATAAAGTGGACATTCTGGTATTGGGAGAGTAGCAAAATGTGCAATCATGTTTGTTCATGTAGGTTTGAGCCCAGCCGACTGGGTCAGCATTGTGAGCTCACCTACCACAAAGATATCATGACTACTCAGTATCTTGACTCCATCCAAGAAAACAACTCACTTGCAGTATGTGCATACTGTACCCTCCAGCCTTCTCTCGAAGAAATGCCTAATATCTGTCATTGTGGGGATCTTCTCGATTTCCTCTAGGTTGTAGAGTGGGTCTGTAGCAGTTGATTGGAGCATGTCATCATTGTCATTGGTCTCATGGTGGCGTGTTCGAGTGCAAGGGAGCTCGCTACTGGAGTCCTCCAAGAAAAGGTCCTCATTGATGAGGATCTCCTCCTCAAGAGGCTCCATATGTTGCAGAATAGCATCAGCAGAGGGCATTGCAGTGGCTACAACAGATGTCCTTGAGCCATGTGAATGAGAATGAGCAGCGGATTCTGACCCAGAGTGTACCCTGGACCAAGGTTCACATTGACAGTGTGGGGGTTGTGGAACAGTGGACTGACGTGAAGCAGAAGGCATGGCTAGGGGAGAGAAGAAACTGAGACTAGAGCTTGGAGCTGAGAAGTAGCCTAGCAAGTCTCACCTTTCATACTGTCAAACAGCATTGTATTGGGAAAGAGTCGCCCAGTAGGACTAAACACAAATCATAAGCAACTCCAAATGTTTGATACAATGTGTGTTCAACAGAGGTTACCAGGTGTAAGTCAGGATTCATGACTTGAAGCAAGTTCAATGTTGAAGTTGCCGAGCGAAATTGCAACTCAAAGCGAGCTCAAATTGTGTTGGAGTCACTGGGGGAATCCAGATTATGACTTGAAGCAAATGTACACTACAAATGTGGTAGGGAGAAAGTGGTAATGATCCCTCACAGCTTCATGTAACCGAAGTCACTGTTCCTGATGAAACTGTTAACGGGTGTGTATGGTGTCAATGTGGCAAGGACTCAGAAATATTAGTAGTGATGTTCACGACACAATTTGTGAACCGAGTTACAACATAGCTCGCGATACATTGGAGTTGGAGAGTCAGGAAAAATCCCAGCTTGAAGCAATCCTTGGTGACTACCATGCATTGAAATGCTAACTTCATTATAAGCCAGTGACATACAGTACAAATTGTCCATAGAATCAACATGGCTACAACTACAGGTACAGCAGTGAAATGATACAAGCTAGAATTCATATCAAAAAAACTCAACACCAGAGTGTTACTGAGCAGCCCTCTTGCCCTTCTTCATCTTGGGCTTCTTGGGCTTCTTGGAAGGGTTTATCGTGACTTGGTGTGGGTTATCAGCCAATTGCAACACAGAGAGAACAGGTTGCTTGTTCAAAGGTTCAGGATCAGGGCCCAATGGCAGATTTTTCTTCCTTCCTCTTGTTGTCCACCAAGCTTCACCACCAGGAATAATGAGTGTGTGCTGTGTCATAAAGAGAGTTGTGAAACTCCTGCAGGAGTAAGGACCAATTGGTGGGAAACTTCGCTGATTCAGCTTTTGTGTGTAGCCAGGTGATTTTGGTGGGGTCAGTGCAAGTTTCCTCCATCATTTTCACAACCTTCATTACAAATCGCTTGACTGCCTTGTTGAGCAAAGTGTCAATGGCAGCCATGTCAAGGTCAGGATATATCGACTGTGATAGAAGAAATTAATTACACACCATCATAATGGTATATATGACTTACCCCTTGCGTGTATGAATTTGTTTCCCTGTAAAGTCAAACTTCCCATCTGATCCCCAAAGAAACACATGGAAAGTGACCAATTTAATTTCGATCCACTTTATGTCATTGACAATGACAGGTTCTAGTGATAGAGCACCTGGGGGCATGGCCAGTGAGAAAGCTGAATAGGGAAGGAGTGGATGCGAGTGGAGCATGTGGGATCAGGGAGGGAAGGTCATCAGAATCTCGCAGATGGATACCATGAGGGCAAGGTCCATACCAGGGGTGACATTAACAGCCAACTCCAACTGCTCCTTCATGTGCTTATTAGTCAAGCTGAAACTGCTTTCTCTGACCCAGAATGGTATCGTGGGGGTGCCAGGGGGATGGAATTGGTGTAGGTTGAAATGGAAGTCAGGAATGAGGTTTTTCTGGCCCTTGATGGCAAGGTTGAAGTACATTGGCGATGAAATGTCTTGATCATTGTTGAGTGACAGACATGCAAGTAGCCGATAGATGTGCTTTCCTAGATGTTGTAGTGGAGCTTTGTGAACTTCGTAGGGGGCCATTGCAACAAGTTTGCAGTGATCAAATATGTATACAAGTCTGAAACACGATGATGCAGGTATAACGAAATATCAAACAATACTCACTTCACAAATAATTGATCTTCTTTATGCTCAGCAAAATATGAGAAAAGAAAGATATATTCAGCAGGTGAGATGTTGTTGAATGTCTATAACTCAAGTTGAATGTGTATGAGTAAAGAATGTATAATATCATTTACCTGTGTTTCCATGAATGGTCTTGTAAGTGCCTGTGCCACAGCAAGACACTGTTCAGAATTGACAGAAGAGGTTTTTTCAGAGGCTAGATGATGGTTTGGTGATGGTGTATCACTGGAAGTTGTGAAATACATCAGCCTTGTAGCTGGCTGAAATCGAATTTGCTTGGGTGATGTGTCCCCTTGAATAAGGGTAGAGTTGTGTGTGGAGGAACAATCGGCTTGCTCTGTTTCCAACTTGAGGATGGAAGATTGTGATAAACTGTTGGATCGACTTGAGTTCATACAAAAGCTGGAGTGAGTTGAGGTGGATGTGGAAAGGTTGCTACAGACCATCCTGGGCAAGACACTTAGGCTCCTGTCCAAGTGCTGCAGAACAGGATGCATTTCAGAAGGGAAGAAATATATACAGATAGGCTGATTGGGTCTGGAGGATGGAGGGCTGGTTGGGGGGGGAATGCACAGTGGTGAAAGGAGGGAATCATTTGTGATTGATTGATTATGTCAGAAACTGCCAGTGATGCACTAGGGAAAAACACAAGATAATACTTGATCAATAAGCTAAGTAGTGCAAAGAAATAAAGAAAGAGAGAGAGGAAGCAAAAAACTCTATCGGCAAAGAGCTGATGGAGAACAAAAACAATGTCACTGAGTAGAGGGATCCATTGACGACAACACTGGCATGGAGATGACAAAAGATAAACAAGTTAGACTGGGAACTATTGCAACTTCTCAGGAATTAGTAGTTCTCAATGTGGCCATGATATCAGTGAGGAACTTACTGGGTTCTTGAATATGACAATAAGTTATGGCAACAATGCCAGACTCACAAGTGCTGCTGTGGAGTGTGAGGAAGTGGTGCCATATTGACAATGGCTTGACTTGCGTCAGCAGATCATATTATTAATTTATCACATCCATAAATATAAACTGAATCCTCCTGTCCTGCCTGTTGGTCAGTCTGAATCTCGGGGAATGAAGTGAATAGTAACTTATCAGTACTAGCTTGAGGGAGCTTGGGCTGGTTTTGGAGTTGTGACTGAGCTGGGGTTGTGCTTGGCTTGTATCGCAACTTGGCTAATAAGAACTCAGCTCAAACCAGCATCAGCTAAAGCTCAGAGTCAATAAGACGCCAAAGTTACAACAACATTAACTCCTCCACTTCACTACAGCAGCTCATCTTTTTAAGGTTGTTTCACCCCCCTCCTGTGATGATGCTCCTGAATCATCAGTGTTTAGCCTATCAAAAGGGGTATTTTGCATAGGTTTTCTGTTTTTGTAAATAGACTGTTAAAGTCCATGAATGACATGCATAAGGATCAAGGTGCTTCTGGGTGTAATTTGTGAAACTTGGCAATTGCCAGAGGCACATTCATCAGATTTGACTTCTTTTTCCATGTACAATCCTCTTCCATGTAGCCCTTCCAGTGTATGAGGTATTTGAAGGATCTTCCCTTCATCCGTGAATCAATGATGTAATCGACTTCATATTCCTCTTCACAGTCTTCTGTAACAAGGATTGGTCCAGGTCTTACAGCATCCTGCCCTGGAAATCTTTCCTTATATGATTTAATGTATGTCATATTTACCACTGGGTGTATTTGCATAGACTTCAGCAATCAGAGTTTGACTGCATTTGGTACTTTCATATTGGTTATTTCATATGGTCTAATCCACCATTCTGTCATCTGTGTTATGCTAAGCATAGAATGTAGACTGAGTCTTGCAGTTGGAACTTGAAGTGATGATGCAAAAGTTCCACAGTTTGAAGAGAAGGTCTCAAAAACACCAAGGGTTGCTTGCATTGAGTCTTAGAACTACACTTGTATTGCGTAGAACTAGCTAGAGAATACTGATACAAGACATCAGGTATTTATAGGTAGCTAGGTGGATAAATGGAGCATTAGTCAAAAGGAGATGATGGAGGAGATGATGTCCTTTAGGAAGTAGACTGTGAAGCATATGATTCTTGATCAGTGTTATGAACACCTTCGAAACCCCTATCTTCTTCAACCCTCATGCTCACAATGGTCCAGTCTACACAGACCAGACACTTATGTGATTCCTTATTTTCTGAAGTCATGTGACCAACATGTGTTTCACCTCATGCAAAACCTATGCTCAGAATACAACCCTATTGGCTGTCACATTATGAATAGCCTCCAGACCTACCGTCCAATAGGATAAGTTCCAGATCACATGACCACAAGGCTATACACCTTATCTATGACTCACCTGCACAGCCTAGAAAGGCAGTGTACTTCATATGACTCATTATGACACTTAGCCAATGGTGCAAAGAACTCTTATCTCTAAACTAAACATGTACAAATGAACTCAAGTAGTATATATACCATGTAACTGTAGCATAACACCTCAGTCAAATTTACTTGTTCTCTTCATCCATTCACTGGTCTGAGCAACCACACAACCACATCTACATTCCACTAGTCATTTGCTCTACCTTTGAGTGTTTGCTTCAATCAGAAGGTGGATCAAGAACTTAAAGACCAAAGAGGTAATCATACTTTGAATGGAGTTCCATTGATTTCAGAGGAAATGGATGATCAAGATCTGAAACCTAAAGACTAAAAGGGGATCTTGATCAAAGGTGACTCATTGGTAGAATGGGTCATGCTCTGAGTCACACTTATAGCGTTGTTGTCCCAGATAGATGTAGAATGAAGTGTACCAAAGTGAGAAGTATCAAAAGGGGAATTGGATGAATAGTAGTACAATGTTCCTGGTAGTTCAAAAGGAATGATGTCATCAATATCAAGAGAAGAAGGGACAAAGGGTGAAGCAAGCCATTGGGATTCCAGGTTTTCTGTAATAATCTGCTTGGATGCATGAGGGGACCTCAGATTATCAATGGCAAGCCAGACCTTGTCTCCTATTACATAAGCAGGGGCATTGCTTTGATGTTTATCTGCCTATGTTTTCATATGTTCTTGTGCTTTTTTAAGATTGGCATGTGTTTCGATTATCATAAGTTCCATACATCAAGGGAACATTGATGGTAAGATAACCCAAAAGATAACATTATCTACCCTATATATCCCTATAATACCTTTAATTATGATATACACATTGGTCATACATTATAATGTCACAGTGTGTTTATATCATTGATCTATAATATAATAGTGTTTGTATTGATAAATTGTATCTCTATGACATGGATGATCATCTATATCATCCATACCATATATATTATTCTGATGATATTGGTGGTTGTGACCAGTTGAATACTACTTTTATGTATTGCCAAGGGTTATCAGGCATTATTATCAACACTCTTGATACACAAAAAAAATCAATCCTCAATTATACCTCAATGAACTCCCAATGATACACCAACAAACATCACATGAAATGATATTATTGGACTTAAACTCTAATGGTTTTACAACCTTGAGTATAAACTACCTTTGTATCTATTCAAAACACAGAAAAAACGAAAATGAAACATGAAAAAAACACTTACAAATGGTATCAGACAAATATCACTCACCTTGTGATGAACTCTTGTCTAAAAGACTAGAGTGACTCTTAACTCTGAGATAGAACTCAGGATCAAGAGTGAAGAAAAAAAGAAAAGAGAAAGATCGGGTTTATATACATAGTTGGTACTGTACAGTTGTTACAAATCTTTTCTCACACCTTCGGCTGGTATTGGTATGTTCTCATGGTCATTGATGATATTCATGATGATAATAGATGAATATGGTTAAACTCAGTATAGAATGATTGTAGCAGATAATTAATGACCATTATGACTCCTTATTATCAATGAATATCATATATTATCAGCAAGAACAATTCTGTTACAAATATTATGAGTCATTGTCAATCACAATTTTATTTTCTAATATTGATGAAAGAATGAGAAGACATTGCAATATGAAGCAAACTAGTGTTTTAAGGTCTGGTTAATGGACTGGCAAAAGACTGGAGACCGGACCCAACCGGACCAACTGTGCAACCAGACTGCAGTTGCAGTTTTCTACCTTACCATACACTAACGGTTGCAGTCCATCCAATTCGCAGAGAAAAAAAAACCCGTACAAGGACCGGTTGCAACCAGTTTTACCAGAAAACCAGTGAATAAATACATGACAGTATACAACACTAGATGGTACTAACAACCTCTTCGTCAAGCTGTTCATCAGCAAGTTCCTTGAACTCCTGTAGGGCAATCTCTTCGACTTCGGATGAGTTCTGCTTTGCGTGATCCGCAACTGTCTTCTTCCAGGCATGTTTGAGGACTTGAAGATATTCGAACTTGTCAGCACCTAGACGAGAGTGGTGATTGGTCACAATCTCTGCACCTGTTGAAAACAAATGTTCGCACAGTACTGAGGACGCCAGAATAGCACAGATATCCTTAGCAATCCATGCAAAGGTAGGGTAGTTATTCTTGTGTGTCTATGTTGAATATAGTTAGTATAATACATCTACTAGCATACAGAAAACAAACTTACAGACCACCATGCAATAATGTCCGTATCCTTGGATACATCAATGGGACAGTCATTGAGGTAATGAGGCAGCTCAGCAGCCCAGTCATCGACAGCGCTAGACAATGACAATTGCTGGATGAGCTGGCAACGAAGTCAATCGAACTCGGATCTGAGTGTGTTGGTTTGGTTAAATATTTCAGTCAATGCAGATGGGCCCTTGTCAGCATCTGAACGTGTGATAGGCTCATCTGATCCCCAGTACTCCTGCATAATGTTACAAACACACATTCGTAACACGATCTCCTGATCGCATCTCCCAATCTCATCTTCCATTCTTATCGTGGCAGATCTCATCACCCCTTTATCTTAGATCTCACCACATACATGAGACTTACTCCTATTAGCCACATCCTCATGTTGTACTCAAGGCTACCTCATGTAGTCCTCATGTGCTGATACCTCGGACACTTATGTATTATAGTATGACAGTGCACTTACCATACTTAGCATTAGCACTGCCATCATGTATAGTATATAACGTAGTCACTGTGGACCTTAAGTCCCCAGTTCTTTTATACTCAATCTCTTTCACCCAAGTTGTCAGTGCACACTTGTGAAGTCTACCCACAGTTGGTAATTGCTATATGCAGTCCCCTCCACAGAAGATAGTGGTGGCCCTTGGCCAGTAAACCCACAACACACACGAGTCCCTCATTCCGCCCCCATACATGGTACCTGGATTCGGTCTGTTTCACATAATGGCTTCAACGATCTTCAGCGCTTCGTCATGCCAGTCCTTTGCATAAGGATTTCCAGCATCCCATTCCTTCTTTTGTTCCTCGGGACTGCCCCAGGCCATCTTGATGTAGTCGAGCTTGTAATACAGGTGCAGTACAAGAGCAAGTACATAGACAGGCTTGTCATTGAACTTGTTATAATATTTGCTGATCTTGTTGAGGCCCTTCTGAATTGCATGCTTGTAAGGAAAAAAACTGGGCATCTCAAGCTTTGCCTCCCATGCACTTTGAAGCTCCTTGTATGCAGGGATAGCGCGCCAGAGGGTGGCAGTGGTGTCTGACGAGAAGTAATGTTGAAGTTGGTTGACATCGGCGATTAGGAGATGAACAATATTGATGCAGTCCCAGTCTGACACTGAGAACGAGAATGCCTTCCAGGGCATCTGCTTGATGGGTTCATTAGGGTGGCAGATAGTGGTGATCAGACCAAATAGCTCATCTGCAGAGCATACGAAAAGTTTGATGGGCTGGAAAAGAAAGTTTGCATCAGGTAGTCATTGAATCATGCTGATACACACCTTGTTAAGATTCATTATCCGGACCCATCTTTCTTTTTAACAGCTAGGCTAATCCCCTGGCCTTGCTCCTCGATTCCCCTTCATCACTTCACCTTTGGCTTAGCCTCACTATTACCACCCGTCCTCACACCACCCAGGCAACCATACCCACTCAGAGCTCTTCACTGAGTCTCTCGTCCTCCATCCCCTTATCCTTCAACCTCAATCCTCAATGGATCCCCTCACCAGGCATCTGCTATAGACATCAGACTTCTCTACCCAATACACCTAGATTGGCCTATCCCTGATCCCTGATCTCGCCTTGTTCCTTGCCTTGTTCCTCATCTCCTTGGACCTCATGTCACGTCTTATCTATGATGTCACTCTTATCATTGCCCTTGTTCCTAACCCATAGCCCTGCTTCTTCCTTCTGACCTCATGTCACCCAGGCTATGCTTATCTCAACTCATGACTCACTCCTTGAGTCATCTCTTTCATCTTATTTGAGACAAACACCCAAAGTGTGAGCGAATGTGTAGTGGAAGTTGTAAAGTAGAGCTGTTGCTCAGACAGTAGATGAGTGGTAAAACCAAGTAAACTTTGTTAGAGTCTACTGGTGCTGTTTGCATGGTTTATATACGAGTACATGTGTGGCTATGTAATAATTATATAAGCATCGTACCATTCCTACTATTAATCCTATTGGATGATAGGGAATGATGGGTGACTGATCATAAGGTTTTGGACCCTTGATACTGATGCATCAGGTATCCATGAGGCATGTCATAACTGATGTGGCAGAGGGACATTCCTTGACAGAAACGTGTTCTGCTTCTAACCATGATCGGATCTATGATATATTAAATAAATGCTGTTATGGGCTGTGTGAATGTGGCAGCCAATAGGAACGAGTTCCGAGAACAGCCTTGACATGAGGCATAATTATGTAAGCACTCTGTCCTAGAACTGCATGAGGGCCGGTTCATTGAAGACTTGTGTGTTCATATGTTTGTGGGGTTGGAAGAAGATAGGGGTGAAAGACGCGTTCATAACATTATCTTGCTTTGACTGACTCAATGCTCAGTCATCTTTGTCATAGACACTTATTCATAGATCCACTATCACAGATACTTGTTCATCTTCATAGATACCCTGAACCCTTGTGACTCATTCGATGATTAGTCATCATCTCATAGAACCTTTATATAGGGATTGTTCTCTTACACTATTCCCTATCTTTGATCCACCAAACATTCCTTCATACCTTGTTCTTAGTCCTAGAACATTCTCCTAGTACTTTGGTCCCTGACGCCTCGTCATACCATGTAACCATAGTCACTTCGAATCGACCCCTTCTCTTGCTGAACCTTCACACTTGGGTATCAAGTCCCCTGTCCACCTCATGGCATCATTCCTGTTGAGCATCCATACACCTCAGAAGAGTTGGAGATCAGTTTGGTCAACGTCTTCAACCTACATACCCGGTTGAAATGTAACACACCTGACGCAATTGGTATGAGCGCCCTAGCATGCCGTCTGCTGTTCCCCACTGCATGTTACTGTGGAGAGCGATTGTGAGAGGTGTCTCTATTCTGCATTCCCTCTGGAGCTGTTTGAAGTAGGCAATTCGTTGACCAGATGATTGGATTTTGATGGCGAGGGTGCGGAGCGCTGCTACAACGTCGAGTGAGCCACCAAGTACTCTGTTGTCTGGGAGTGTTGGGTCATATTCCCATATCACAGTGGTGGTCTCGACAGCACCTATACAAGTGATGACACTCATGACATTGATGATGGCGAGGTTGAGGACATGGGCTAGGCATGGAAGGCGGTGCTTGAGAGGGTTGAAAGAGTACACGTGGCAGCGCATGAGCAAGGCTTCAACATGGTCACAGGCACTGTCATTGTTGCTAGTGTTGTTGGCAGTGACACAAAAAAGCTGCCAGAAAGTGAAACAAAGAAAGGTGGAAAAAAACAAGTGAAACATACACTTGATGCTGATTTTGTCACTATTCCTACGCGTTCGCAAAGGCTAACCAAGTACTGTCCAAGATTATAGCCAGTGTGCTGCCCTGAGATTGGCTTGAAGGTTAAAACCTTGCTACTGAGCTTCCATTCGCCACTTGGGGTGTCCTTGATCCAGTGGGCTGTAAGACCCATGAATGCAGCTTTGGTCTGATCGACTGACCAAAGGTCTGTCATGACTGACATGCGACCTGTCTTGGTAGACTGAGTGGTTGTTAGTAATCTGGATCACATCAGGAGTTCATAAGAATGAGTTATCTGAATCGTAGCTTTCAATTTATCAATAATCTGAAGGAAAGAGTTGTGGAGGAAAACAGAGATGTTGTGAGCTGAAGGCAAGTCTTTGTTGGTGCTCTGCAGACGCATGGCAACCAAGCAGTTCTGAAATATTGCCTTGTTTGTGACTGCAAGAGACTGAGTTTGGAGTTGTATGGTACTAGTCAGCCTTAGTAAACCAACATAATCAACAACCTACCTGGTCATCACATACAATAAATTCAGTAATTGACTTCAGCAAGTGTTCTCTAGTGAACTCCTTTGGTTGTGACCTCTTCTGGACCATTGAATCTAAAGTTTGTTGACTGGTATGTTGAAGTCTCTTTGCTTCATGTTTTGCATCCTTGACATCATGTGGTACTGCATGGTGATTTTCTTTCAGTCCATGCTCAGCACATCGTGTCTTGTAGAGGTCATAGTGACCTCATATGTGTTGTTGACATGAAGAGTTGCCCCTGACATGAAAGGCTTTCCATTTCCCCTGCTTCAACACAAACTCAGCATCTTGTCTGGTCCATGAAAGTATCAGTGAGTTGCTTTTCTTTCACTATGGTTGTTGCACATGAACTTACTTGCATACATTACACCAGCGGCCTTTTAGTGTTTCCACCTTGCCATCTGAGTGTGTAAACTTGACTGTGCATTGGTCAGAAAAGATCGTGAGTACATCGTCCACTCGGTGTTTCTTTGTTTGCAGCACATTGGGTAGATCATCCCCAGAGTGCTCTGACACATCATCCAACCCAATATTGTTGTCCTGATGAAACTAATGTCAGCTTTCCAGATTCCATCAACTCAAGAAATTACCTTGTCATTATCGACTTCAACAACTTCTTTGGAGTCACTAGCATTCTCCATCTCAACTATCTCAGTCTCAGAGTTGTCTTGTCATGCCCATTTGGGCTATTGCCCTTTCACTTTAGTATGTTTTCAAGTGCTAGTCCCTTCGGACACATCCTCTCCTGTTGTTGACTCAGACTTGCTTGACAGTAGAGTGCGCTTCTTCCCCTTCTTGTGTGTTGCCGACTTGGACTTTGGTAGTCATGGCCATGCTGCCTTGACTGTGGACTTTGAACCTGTTGCTTTCTCTGTTGTGTGCCAGTTTCAATCAGATTTTCGGAGGTTCATCGAGGTCCAGTTGAGGGGTGAAAATTAGTGGTTGAGTGTCCTGTACAGGCTGAATATGTAGAGTACTACACGAGGATAGCATGATGCACGTTAATGATGCACAGAAGGGTGGGTTGTCCATGCGCAGTTGGTCAATAAATGACATCACACCAATAGTGGGCGGTCTGTTACAAACGCGTCTCTTGCCCCTATCTTCTTCAACCCCTATGAATACAACATAAAGACGAACGCACAAGTATTCAATGAACCGGCCCTCATGTGGTTCTAGGACAAGTACTTACGTAATTATGCCTCATGCCAAGGCTGTTCTCAGAACTTGTTCCTATTGGCTATCACATAACACAGCCCTTAAACAGCATCTATTTAATATATCACAGATCCGATCGTGGTTAGAACCTCAGGGTCGCTTCCATCAAGGAACATTCCTCTGCCACATCAATTATGACATGCCTCATGGGTACCTGACACATCAAAATCAAGGAACCAAACCTTATGATCAGTCATCCATCATTCCTTATCATCCAATGGGATTAATACTAGGAATGGTACGACACTTACAGTGACTCCCAAAACCGTTACAATGTTTAGTCCAAATGTAGTGCATGAAGTACACTGAAGGTGCCCGTGGGAATATCGCTTAGCATTAGTGAGACAAATGCTAGTATACACTCCTGGCTGTCTATAGGCGCTTGGATCATGTGATTTGACCCAGTAGCCATGGAGATATAGCCAATGTAAAACTGGAACTACATTGTAACAGTTTTGTCACTTTCATAATACTTAGTAGGATTTCAATGAAACAAATGGATTGTTGGTACTATTTGGTCCCACAAACAAAGATACACATATAAACATAGTGTCTGAGTCTAAATATGTTCCCACGCTTCTTGTCTTTCAACCACCACCATCATGCGATCTCTCTCTGCCACTCAAAAAAATACCATCCTCTCTCAACTTGATTCTGGCCATTCCATTCGCTCCATTGCCTCCAGCACAGGTGTTAGCACTGCTGCTATCTGGAGGCTTCATTCTAAGGAGCGTTCTCCATGGCTACTGGGTCAAATCACATGATCCAGGCGCCTATAGACAGCCAGGAGTGTATACTAGCTTTCGTCTCACTGATGCTAAGCGATATTCCCACAGGCGCCTTCAGTGTACTTCATGCACTACATTTGGGCTAAACATTGTAACGGTTTTGGGAGTCACTGTAATTTGTTATGCCTCACTGATTAGATCCCATGTTTCTAACAGCCTGTGACATATACTAATATGTAGGAACTTATTGTTTTAAGGGAGAAATATAAGGTCCTCAAGGTGTATCTTTTCAAGGTCACAACTGAATGTGATACTCTGAAGTAAGTGTATTCAAATCTGTTTCAATACACCAATTATACTATGAGGTCAAATAGGATGATGTTAGAGCAGCTACATCTAGTTTGTTACAACAAGGTGCACTACCAGCAACAGCTAACTCCACTAAGATTGCCATGCAATACCCAAAACTCTGCTTCTGGAAGCAAGAGAAGTTTAATGAATGCACAAATACCCTCAAGGCTCATGCTACTCCCTAATGGAAGCTCGCTTTTTTAGAAGATGAGGAGGGAATATACATAGGTCTCAGCAAATACCCTCAAGACAATCTGGGAAAATGCCTCTTGATCCAATACCACCACCTTCCCCCTGTGGGAAAGTACCCAATCCCACCAAACACGTATGCTCCAAAGACTCCCCATGTCCTGTACTCCTGTCAGGCATAGGTAGAATCTTCCACTCATTCCCCAAGGGCACCTTCAAGGCCTGCTTCATCCCCCCCAGCCTTCCTCGTCACGTACTTAGCCAGCTCACCGCCAAACCCTACGTGTGGTCCTGGACCACAAGGGATGGCCCTAAGAAGGGTAAAACCTTCACCATCCCTACCATCCCCATTTCCTGCCCACCCAAGGCAAGCAAGGCCGATAGATGGGTCATCTCCCTGTTCCACTCCTTTAAAGCCCAGCTGCTGCCCCAGGCTCTTGACCCAGACAGTGGGAAAGTCCTACACTCCTACGTCTGTATCTACCAAAATAACATGCTGATGCACTTCAGGGCTCAGCTAGCCAAATCATTGAAAGCTACAAACCCTCAGGTCCCTATAGCCCCCACTCCCACCTCCCCCTCGAGACCTGCAGCCACTCACCCACCCACAAAGACACCCTCTGCCCAGCCCAACCATCCTGATTTGGCATCGGAACTGGCCGCTGTGAAGAAGGAACTAGCGGAGCTCTGTTTGATTGTATCCACCTTAGTCATCAATGAAGCATCACCACAAGCCACCTCACCCCTCACCGCTCCAATGGTTTTACCCAATTGCCCCCCTTCTCCCACATCCTCCCTCAGTTCAACTCTCAGCCAAACCACTCCCCCCAACCTTCCCTGGCTCCAGTGGATCCTGGACAACCATTAATGCCCTATGTGGCTCTGCACAAGATGCGACACATCCATGCCCATCAGTTGCACACCATTCACCCCTGACGATGTAGCCCAAGTGCTTATGCTCACCAGCGACAAACACCCCCCCTTCTTCGTTGGATTTGACTCCAATGGTGACTTCCACATCTCCCAACAATGCGAAGCAACCCAGGTTGACTTATGCTTGACACTACCGACCGCCTTTGGTCTATCCCCCCGCTCCCCACCCTGATATCCCCTTGTACCCCCACTACACCTAGGAGGGGACCTACCCCCCTTAACCCCCTGGCCACTCTACTGCCACCTTTTCCTCCCTCCTTTCCTCTGCCTCTTTCAATTATTTATCACTCGTATGAAGCCGGATAGGCCCTGACTCACCTCTAGCCACAGGGTATAAGCCATTCAAGATCACCTTCCCTCCTTGACTGCACCCCTGATCCTACCTTACATGACCACCCTCGGGCGGTCTGAGTTCTTGTTATCCTGAGTAATGTCAGACTGGCAGAAAATGCCCCTGGGACATATCACCCCTGTACACCACTGATATAAAGGCTAGCTTGTTTACAAACTGCTGGGGAACGGCAGGGTTGGGGGTATTACGCTCTCTTCCACTCAAGCAGCTGGGGATGTGGTGGGCCCTGGGCCCCTTTTATGTACTTAGCTACTGTTTTGTCCGACATAGGGTATGACACCCTGAATGGACATAAATGAACTTAAAAAACAAAAAAAAAAAAAGACAATCAGGAGGAAAATGCAAGATGGTAGAGATCTCATATCCGGGAAGATGACTCTGATGACCTGGGGGAAAGCACATGCCTCTGCCAAAGAGATCATATATTTGCTTGTCTACAAGGCATTCCTATTCCCTTAACTAGCCAAAAATGACTGGAAAGTTAAATTTCTGTGCTCAATGGACTATTTGAGATGGGCCCACAACAATCTGGATGACTCAGGAAATTTGAAAGTCAAGCATGAGCCAGAGGAAGAAGGTACTGAAACACACACTCAAAGGAAGAGCGTATGACAAGTGGAAGTAGTGATGGAAGTGTGGTTTGCTCAACCGATGAAGAGTGGAGAATAACAAAGTAAATTTGACTGGAGTACTACGACAGTCTACATAGGTTTATATACTACAATACAGTGTTTGTGTCTATTTGGTCCAGGGCATAGGGTATAGATAAGAGTTCTTTGCGCTATTGGCTAAGTGTCATAATGAGTCATGAGAAGTAC